>APFE030966930.1:133234-199352 GCA_000404065.3 Pinus taeda
CTAATATAGATGCTTTTTAATTATGGATTTATCAAACATCTAAATAAAACAAATCTCTCAAGGTGCAACTTTTCCTCAAGTTTTGCACCTAAAAGTAAGTTTGCATCCTTCTTTCTAAGTTCAAAACTTGAGGAAATGTATGCACCTACAAAGATTTGATTCTTCTTTGTGCTTGGTACATCTAACTAAGTATTTCTTAAGAAAGTACTCAATTTCAACATTTAAAATGAACTACAACTAGCACAACAACCACATTAACAAACATGGTTGATATGCATTAATTGCAGTCATTTTGTCCATTTTAAAATTAATGCTTCTAGCACAACCATTTATTTTATAAGTCAACATCTTAGTATAATAAAATTTGTTATTTGATAATTTACAAAAATACATTCAAAATTGTAAAAAGTAAATGTAAAAAAATAAGTATAAATTTAAAGATAAGAATAACTTAATATTTGAAATTTCATGGATTGACAAAAGCCTATCAATATATTTTATTTATAACCATAAAAGTTTGGAATTATACAAATTAATGTATTCTTCAATAGAAAAACACCTAATACATTCAATAAAACTTGGTTAGTCCTGTAATTTAATGTTAAATTTGCCAATCTGAATTTATTCTTTAAATTCGATGGTTTTCTTTTTTTTTTTCAGAGAGGAAAACCATTATAGCTTATATTGAGAGAATATAATAGCTTATATTGAGAGAATATAATGATCTGAAATACATAAAGATGATGAGGAAAAAAATTTTCCAAATTAAACCAAGGAGTACCAAATACTCGAAATAACTAAAACAACTTCCTTCCTTTAATACCCTATAACTTTAATACCCTATGTTATAGGGTATAGGGTATATTTGTTGCCTTTTTCATACTCCCCACCTTTATTTACAGTTTCAATTAAAAAAAAAATCTTCATTTATACAAAGTTTTTAACTATATTTGATGACCAAATACCATCAAATTCCATCTCTGCAGCCGAGAATCTAAAACTCGAAACACACCCAAAGGCTGGACTGAGAACCACTGACAAGGTCAACGTCTCCTTCATCTCGTTCTTTTGATCTTTTGATTTATCGATTCTCTGCACACATTTTTGATAACTGTACCTGCCGAAGCCCTGCAGTGGTACCAGCCATTGGTAGCAGTACTTCACAGAGGACCAGAGTTCAAGGAAAGACTACGTGTTAAAGCGGCTCGGTTGCCAACTTGTCATGCGCGTGAGCAGTTGAGCGCTTTAAGCTTTTTCAGTCCTGCACATACCGAATGGCCACACTGACATATTCAAATCGCTGCGTATTCGCCAGTATTGACAGTTATTTTAGATTATCTCTATCTCTCCTCCCTTACGAGCTCCACGATTGTCGCAAGTCCAGTCTCCTTTTTTTTTGCAGGCTGGCGACCATTTATACTGCTTATTTTAAGCCCCAGCTTTGGCTTTTTCTAAGCGCGAGTTCCATATTCTGCATATTGATTTTGTCAGTATATTAATCTCAGGCCATGCCATAGTCGGATAAAGATAGTTCTGCAGTTTTGTAAGCCTGTAATTATTTATTCAGCCCCTACTTTATTTGTTATATTGTTTTCGTTTTAGTTTATTTTTGGGTTTAATTTATTCATAAATTTGGTAGAGATTTATGGTAATCATAGTTGTGAATTTTCAGCTATCCAAAAACATCAAATTTTTTTCAATATACGAAATCAATATAAATGATTTCAAAAAGCTAATTTTAAATAAAAATTTTAAGTTTTCGCCATAAAATTTGGAGAACAAATCTTCTACATATATTTGTAAGATCCATTTCCTCGATTGCAAGATTCGATTGAGTGCAGCTTTTCTGAAATACTGTGTTCGGAAAGTCAAAGTACTAAGGCAGCTTTTTATCACTGCTTTCAACTAAATAAAAATATTTCTATTTCAATTTTAGTGCAGCTTTTATGAATCAACAGTGCCGTAGCCAGTAAAATATAAAATTAGAACGTGCCCCCAATAACCAAGTTGTTATATATCTCTAGTGAGTTCTATCACCCTCGCTTTAAAAAAACAAAAATAAATGTAGATATAGGTTTTTGATTTTTTTTATTGGTTTTATATATTACAGTGAATTAAAGTTGTAGTGAATAAACATGACAATTTAGGCATATAAACAAAATGCTTGTGTTAACTATGCATTAAATATGATATACGGTACGATATATATTTTGGGATTTAAAAATTATTTACTCATTTAAGGGTGGGGTGATGAGCTCTGGTATTGTATCAAGAATATTGCAACTCTTAAAAGATTTTTCAAATTAGTATAAATTTAGAGGTTAGGTTGTACTCATGTCACCTTTAGTCATGAGATGAGATGAAGGTGTTCAGAGACCATTAGTCCAATTAATTACAACGAAAACCTTCTATGAAAGTAAAGTATAATTGAACTTGATTCTAGCTGCGAAAGTGGAAATGTCATTCATTCAAATGTAAATGGTAATTGACATTGCATGAAAGAAAAAGGCTAATCTACTTGTAGAATTAAACCAAGCTACTCTACTTTGCAGAGTCAATCACATCAGAAACCTATTTACATGCATCATTGTTCTACTTTACGATTTCTTAAAAATAAGTAACCTAACTAGCAACCTATTTACATGCATCATTGTTCTACTTTACAATTTCTTAAAAATAAGTAACCTAACTTTTAACATGCATACGTATAAAGATATAAATACCTATCTACATGCATCATTGTTCTACTTTACAATTGCTTAAAAATAAGGAATCTAATTTTTAACATGCATATGGATAAAGATATAAATTCTAACT
The DNA here is from genome assembly GCA_000404065.3 of Pinus taeda. Lineage (NCBI taxonomy): Eukaryota > Viridiplantae > Streptophyta > Pinopsida > Pinales > Pinaceae > Pinus > Pinus taeda. The sequence continues at coordinate 136,052 of APFE030966930.1, forward strand.
CTTTTTTGTTATCTGATGGTTGCAATGTGGAAAGGAGGAGGTTGGAGTGGTCTTGGAGTATTCTTTAATAATCAAATCACAAGTTGGGGGCCATTATTCATCTTAACCAGGCTAGGATCAATGTGGGTAGCAAAATTGGTTAAAAATAACAATGCTATAGGCTTGCTACAGGAGGTGTTATAGGTGGGCCTGTTTTGCTACAAGAGGCCCTATTTTGCTGCAGAAGGGGGTTAGAGAGGGTTTTGAGGATGAAAATGGCAACTTAGGATCGAAGGAATGTGGATGGAGGTAGAAGGTAATAAATGAAGGTTGTGCGAGCCCCTTGGCCAACCCTAGCACCCCACGGAGGTCTATCTGGCACCAAAGTTGATGCCCACAGTGCCTCTTATTTTCCTTGACAGAGTGATTGTGGAGACAGAGGTTGGGAATGGCATGAGGTGCCTAGGAGGATGATGGAGAAGTCTAGGTGAATGTGGGAAGTTATGCCCACCTCTACAAATAAACATTGTCCTTGCAACTAGCCAAATACATGCATGAAATGATCAATAATACAGTGAAATAAATTAACATGGAAAAGATAAGTTGAATTTGACTAAAGTCTATTTTATCCCACAACAGTACTTTGATCACTAAACAAATGAAACTAACTCCTAAGTTGCAGAGGATAAGCATGCAAAAGGATCACAACTAACAATTATCCAATTCTAAGAAATCATAAGCATTTTTTTTTGTTTGTGATTATCAATCCTTCCAATCACTCTTCCCACAAGAAAGATGATAGGTAACCCTACAATCAAATTTTTTTATGCTATAACATTTACTTAAATAAGAGAAGGACTACAATGCTTTAAAATAAAAACAAGATGTCCAAATATAAAAGAGGGACTAATGCCTTCGGGTTGGGCCCAAACCCAAGGGTTTCAACCCTCCAAACTAACTCAAATGCAAATCGATGATAAGCTTGTCATTAGTAGAAAATAATAGCCTCATATATCATATGAAAGTTAAGAATAACAATGTCAAGCATTAGGTTTAGTAGGTACTCTTAGCTGTAACAAAAATTCGAATCCTAATGAGCCTTTCAACCATTAGATTTACATAAAGAGGTAGTTGATTGCAACTCCTTTAAAAAGAGGAGTGATTCCCTCCAAGATCTTGAGAACATTGGTTCTAGTCTTCCTTGACCTTCACATATACTTGGAGTCCCTCGATTGCTAGTGAATTCAAGCCGCGAGTGAGGATTATGTGATCCTAAGCTAAGTTAGAGAGTTAAGGAGGTGGACAAGCCCCCTCTATTCTCTCCCGGTTGTCCCCATCAAGCCCCTGCATACTAAAGGCCTAAAAAATGCTTAATTTTCCTGCAAATTAATCACATTAGGCCACACAATATGAAAAACATCTGTTAATCTTCTTACTAAGCATATTATGACTATAAATTTGAATTAATGTGAGAAAAAGATAGTTTTAGGACTAGAGGATAGCATAATGAACTTCAAAATATACTTGCTAATGTGGCCCATCATGGGGTCATTCTTAATCTAATGGAACAAAGGATTTAGATTACAACCAAATTGAATTTTTAACTCTTTTTAATGGTCTCATTTTGTATGCAGTATGGGGGGTTTGAGACAAGTGACAAACAACTAAATTGAATATTTAGCTCTTTTTATTGATCTCAATTTTGGACTCTTATAGAATAGCAACGATTTGTTAGTACTAAAAGATTTAGAGTTAGTCATCAATTTAGTAAGGAAAAATCACAGAAAATCTCATTTATGTTTGGAAATAACAGTTACATGTTTTTGGGAAACTTGGAACTCAATGCTCCCTAAAAGGTTAGTTGTGTATTTCTCCAAAAAATTGCTTATGAAATCTCAAATATGCAGTTTCCATTATCAAATGGAGTTGCTTTGTGATTTTTCCCTTTGGGGATATTGCTCCCATTTAAAACCTATGATTCTCTCCATGATGAAAGAGGTGGGAGGATATTTGTTGATCCCAACACTATATAACAATTCCCTTCACTTTACCTTCAAAATGATATCGTAGGTCATGATTGAATACTTAGAGGGTTCTTTGTTGCGACTCTCTCTATGTTGGTGCCCAATCTTGTCAAGTACCCTCTCTCGGCTTTATTTAAGTATGGTTCTCAGTCCTGTTGTATTTCTAGTTCAAAAAAAAGAAATGCTTTCCATTCTTTTATTTTTCCTTATTTTATCTTAGATTAATTCTTGATATTGATCTCATTTTGGGTATTTTTTTGGCCCAAAGGCCTATTTTACAGCCCAGTACGAGAGAGATGTGTAATTCCTTCCATGCTCCATCTTGAGTTGTGTAACATCCTACCTGGTTGTGTAAATATTGTCATTTATTTTACTATGCAGAAACTTAGCAAGTTCTAGTAGTGAAAGATTAAAAAAAACAAACTCTATAGTTAAAGCTTGTGTTTATTTTCCTTGGAAAATAAATGTTATAGTCAATTATGGAATTATGGGAGAGGAAGTTAAAAATAAAATATATAATTTTCTTCCAAGTAGTTGGGACAATTGTGTCCTCCTCCCATAGAGATGAAAATATCTCAGTTTGGGAAAAATTCCAAGGAAGGCAAAAATGAGAGGGGAAGCGAGAGGCAAGAGAGTGGAAAGAAAATACCTTTAGCAGGACATTGCCAAGGTGAAGTGAGGGTGTTCTTGAGTTGGTCTAGAACTAGTGGAAACCTTGAAGCTAAAGAGTTATGGGATAAACACAGACACTTGAGGTCCAAGAACTGATACTGTCTATTATACAACTATGGAAAATTAAAGAGGCTCCGAGGGGGGGTATTTGGACATAGCTACCAATCTCACTAATTGGGTGGAAGAGTATTCTATCCCAGTTAATTCCTTGATAATTTGAGTACACAGATAAGTGCACTAAGTTTCATATTGATTGTATTTTTCTTTAATAACTGTGTTGCATATATTTTTTTGCTATGGAAATATTGAAGTATTGAAGTTTTTCATTTAAATGTGTTAAGGATAATGGGTTGTAAATTCTTAATATGCAGTTATATACTTCCACTGTATTTAAATATCTCCTCTGTGTATAAAAGGAGTAAATGACTTGTTGATTGGAAAGGGTCCAACCTAGAGCAGTTCCGTCGCTTTCTATCAAAAGAAATAGGTGAATAGAGGATGTAATTTTGTGATTATCAATAAAACAATAGCAAATTTATTTGGAACCCTGGGTAACAGGAAGGAACAACGTGAGACTAATCCTATCAAATTATTCAAATATTAGTTGAGGTAAAAGAAACTAGGTGGACAAGAGAAGACCGAGATGTAGGAAGAGGGAATAGTTCTTTGAAAAAGAATGGACGATTAAACATGCAAAAAAAAAAAATTGCGATGTGAACTACGATTTAAATATACTGGGTATTTATAGTATAAACTAGTACTATGTTTTTGTAAATAAAATAACTAAATTGGAAGTGGGTTAGTTTCATACATGAGCAAGGGGCCCATTCTGAGAATAGTCCCACTTCTAAGCATAAGTGCATTATTCCGAGGAATGGTATGGATAGAACATGATGGGTTCAGGTCCAATCTACCTTGCTAGATTCAGATGTAACTGTCAAGACCAAATTTAAGAAACAAAATGTGTATTAGTAACTAGCATGAATAGATTAATAACAAAAAATAATGACTATGATGTCATGCAATCAAAGCACTATGGAATCAACCCTTGAAAAATAAAAACATTCATAGTTGAAAGGTTCGAAGAAGATAACCCTGTAAATTTGAACAATGGTGAAAACCCAACTAAACACCTGAACTGCAATATTAATCAGGGAGATCGTGAGCTATTCTTTAAAAAAAGTAGTATCACTAGGAATTAAACATTAAAGTGATGCATTCTCATAATATACAAGAATTAAATATGGAAAGAAATATAACCTCAAATAGTAAATTATATAAGTTACAATACAAGAATTCACTATAGGGTTGAGAAGAACCCATGCTCCATCCAAAACCCTTTTGAAATGTTGTAATTATCTAAATATAGTATTACCATTGACAATTTGTGAAAAAGCAAATAAAAACCCTCTAAGGGTATGTCATCTCTATAGACATAGAACTCGGCTAAACTTAATTTAGATTATCAAATCAACAAGAGTTTTAAGCAGAAGTGCGACAATCTGAAGAATGTGCTCCCATCCCCTTAACAAAAAAGTATGGAGTATTTGACATGGAACAACACCTGGAAACACAAGAATATGTCATGTGATGGTTGACTATCGCGAGGTCATGTGCAACAATCCTTGAAATTGACCATGAAACAAAAATACAATAGAACCCTTATACTTGCAAGTGACAAATGTGAAATTTAATTATAATTTCTTTATGTCAATGGAAGAGTCAATTTATGGTGAAACTACCTAAGAAGTAAGAGATTCCAAGCAACATAAATGCACCTGGCATGGAGAATAGAGGTTTAGTGTAGCCCATAGGAATTTCCTTCTCTAGAAGAGAACAATTACAAACTTGTAAGGAATGTTATAAACTAGAAGGAATAAGAGATGGGGGAGAAACAAATAAAAATTGGGCGTTACCTTGAAGGTTGACATGGTGTTGGGATGAAAAGAATAGATGAATCCTTCGATGGACCACCCTCTCAGTAGCATGTCACTTGTGGCAATAACAAACCCCTTGTGAATCTCTTCAAAAGGAGAAAACAAAGACACCAAAAATAAATTCCACAAATAATAGTCACACTGTAAAGAGGATAACAAAAACAAAGGATTATGAGGTCGCTGAATCATTGTATCAATTCAAGAAGCAAAGACCTCACTGCCTTAGTATTTGATAGCAGAGCCTCATTTGTGATACGATAAAACAACAATGTGGACATGGAGCCCAAGAATGGAGTGGTTACCCTTAACCGCTTCTACGAAGTGTGAACCGTCTGATTTGCATGTAGAACCATCAAACGCTGTCATGGAACCAAGTGTCCCATATGAAGTAAGTTGGAGTTAATGTCGAGTACATTAAGTGGGGGTTCAAGAGACTTCCCAAATGAACAACACAATTGTCATAATAATCTCGAGGTACAAATATCTGTATAACATAAATATGATATGGGATATACACCTATATTATCTTGTTCACCACCATTTAATATTATATCCCAAGAAAAAAGTTTGTATAGTTCAAAATAAATTACAGGCATTTAGTAGGTCAAACTGAATCATGATATGTTTTCGCTGTCATTAAAAGGGATATACACCTATATTATCTTGTTCACTGCCATCTAATACAGAATATTATATCCCAAGAAAAGAGTTTATATAGTTCAAAATAAATTGGGAAGAGTTTATATAAGTTATAAAGGCATGTAGAAGATCAGACTGAATCATAACACCTATTAAGTGGAAAAAGTAAATTTTTTTGTAATGTTATGGTCTATGATTGTTGCAAGTTGATAGGTATCTCTTCAAAAATGAAAATTAAAAATATATTGTAAATAAAAACCAATGTCTGCTATAATAGAATAGAAATGAATATACATATTTTATTAGTTTTAATGAATTAAAAGCATTGCTGAACATCAGTAATCACTCTTTAACTATTCTCCCTAGATTTGTTATTGCCCAAAGAGGCCATCATGTTGTACTATGTTAGTGTAAACATTTAAATATCCGAATATGAGCTTAATATAAGAGAGATGTTGTAGTGTTTGTTAAATAAAGCATTAGATCAAATAATAGTAATAATAATAATAATAATAATAGTCTAACTTGAAAAGCTAATAAAAATAATAAATATTTCAATTCAATTTAATATATTCTAATTTTGTTTTTATTAATAAAATTACAAATGGTTTTTGGTAAAGAAAACATAATATACATATTACATTAAAATAATTAAAATAATAATAATAATCTATAACTAATAAACATATAAAAACTTAATGAATTCAATTAATAAATGTATAATTAAAAATAAAAATTATTTTTAAATATAAAAATATGATATATCTATTTTACCACATAAATTAAACTAATGATTCATATTCATAATTATTATATTTCAAACTTTATACTTAAATTTAATTTTATCAATTTTGTATAAATTTAAAACTAAGAATATATCTTTATATAAAAAATGTGAAAATTATATAAATATAAATAATAGTATTAAAAACTAGATTCCTTTTTTCTAGTTTTGCATTCAAACACTCAAAAACAGAATTGTATATTAATAGATTTGGTCCCTCTAGGCGCTTGGTAAATCTAAAGTTAAACACAGGTATATGCTAGTTAATATTACAACCCAATATGAAAAATATGTGTTCAAAATATTTCATTTTCACTCTCAAAACTATAAATAAAATATTTGGATGTCTATATTAAGTAACATAATTTTATATTATATGAGTCTTTGCCCAATCAACATAGAGGTTTAACTCAATTATTCAGGTCTTCATTATTAAAGCAACTTTTCTATGTATTTAAAACATTTTAAGTATCTCACTATTTTACATTTTTACCATATGAAAACCTTAATCACAATTTACAAAGTGTCAATCTTTTTTCAAATTTTGTAAAAGAAATTGGTTTTTAAAATAAATCTATAATGATTCTAGTTTTTATTTGTTTCTTGTCTATAATTTTCCTTTAACTTAACATCCCACCCTTATTTGCCTTTATTTATGGTTTATATTTTTCCTTATCTTTAACTTAATATCCCTTCTTTCTCTCCATCAAAACCATGCATCTCATTTTTTCCCTCCTTCTTTTCTTTCAAATTTCTTTCCTTAAAATTTGGGATTTGATACTAGGATCTCCATCCATTTAAATTTATCCCTCATAGGTCAAAAGGAAAAGACTCAAAGAAAATAGAGAATATTAGTCCAGTATAATCTAAATATTCAAAATTATGTAAGATCATACGTTGCAATTTTCATTAAAAAGAGTCGGTGCGACTGTCATTAAAAAGAACCGGCCCAAGAACAAGATATTGAAAACCATAACCATGAAGAATCCGGGTATTACTTGTAAGAAATCGCCTTAGACAAATTACTTATTGGTTAAACTCATGCATATTCATGTTTACGAATTACTATATAAAATTCAAGTGTGTGATTCTCTATTTCTATAAGAAATATTTTAGTATTCGATTTCTTCTTATGACTCTATAATCCAAATAAGGTTTAAAAAAATAAAAGATTAATGCTTTTTAAATGTTTGGCAAAATTAAATTTTCATTTTGTCCGTTTTTCGGAGACCGGTACACCAATAATTATTTATTAACATAAAAATTAACCAATAATATTTTAATAAAAAATCATTTTTATTTTCTTCCTATTAAAATGTGGGATGTTGTGAGAGGAGATAGGTTGGGATGTTATATGGGTAGTACGAAGATCATAACAACTACCGTCCCCCATATGCTTAAGATAGGGTTGCGGTGTCCTTCGATATGAATGCATGGACTATGAGTTGGCAAGGTGGCGGAGGAAGGAATAAGGAAGAGTGGTACAGAAGGTTAAGGAATTTGACGAGTAAAGAGAGCAGATGTGGAGACAAGAGGCGATTTAGAGCTGGAGAGGGATGAAGGCAAGAAAGGAACCTTGGTTGCGAACAAGAAATGGTTTCCAAGTATGTAATCTAGTCCCACTCTTGAATCAATTTCATGATCTGGTTGGGCTCTTGTATTAATTCCATGATTTGGTTGGGGTTTCTGCTTGGGGGAACAGAGGGGTAAGAGGTTGTCTCAATGGGGAGTAGCTCTATATGGGAGGCACTAGGGGAGGGAAGGGTGTTCCATGGCTTGGTTCTGCTTTCTGTTTCTATCCCATTCGTACCAGAACCTTCGTAGCGGAATTGGAAATTTTGGGCTGGGAAGATACGTGGACCTATCTCTAGTTTCTCAGACTAGGGGAATAGGGGATAATGGGTTTGCTATTCTTAGGGCGTTGGGTGCTGAGAGAGGAAAGAAAGAGCTGGGGGCAGGGAGCAGGGAATTCAACCATGGCAGTAGGATGCCGAGAAAATGTTGGGAAGCAGGCACCCGCATGGTATTGAGGCCAAAGTGAGGGATCCTCAACGGAATTCTGGCAAGAGGGGCAAGCAAAGTCATGGATGGCATCTGTTGGCTAAGGGTGTAGAAAGCGAGTATAAATGCAAGCATCATGCTAGGCTTCGAACAGGCCTAATGGCTTGGTTCTAGAAGTAGTGGGATGACTGACAATTGAACCATAGCAGGGGGGGGTATGATGAGGAGCCCTAGTAGATGAGTGAAAAACCCAATCCCCTTGGCCACCTGTGAGCTATGGGCTACCTTAACTCTCATATGGAGAAGTATGGAAGAGAGCCACTATATGAACAACAAAGATGGGATGAAAAGCAAGTTTTGATGAACCTAACCTCATTTGACTGTCCAAAGGGCGTCATTGCACAGGTTATGGCTCGAACAGCGAGAGGACGTGGCTGAGGTAGGAGAGGCCTGACCCACCGGGCAGACAAGGGGTTGAGCATTTTGGAAGCTCGCAGGGTTTGTAAGCCTGTCGAGCACCTCACAACAGAGGTAGCATCGACATACGAAGATGAGACGGACGCGAGAATTCGAAAACTGATTGAATACTGGGAAGCAAAGATTAAGCAGGAAAGTGAATTAGAGGAAGAGATCGACAATTGGAAGATGCTGGTTCCAGATCTAGGGAATACCCTTGGTAGAATTACTTAGTATAAACACACCCTTTATTTGTATTTCTTAATGAAAATTCTTCTTGGAAAAGCGATGGAATAGATCTCTATGGGGATGGCAGTAACAATACAGGGTCTGCCAAACTATAAAAAAGACATGGAAAAAATCCTCTTTCAGTTGCACAAACAGGACACCAGGATGGATCGAATTGAACGCCACATCCCTTGCATCTTGGAGTTGTATGGAATGCCAATGGCGACTGCTGAAGATCCTGCTCCTATAGCCTCTGTCTCCGATGAGTAGAATGAGCAGAAAGACTAGATTCCCCATGCATAGTTTTTGTTTATATGGTTAGCTTTTAAGTTTCCTATTGCATATGCTAGTTTTTACAGTTATGTAGTATCTAGACATGAGATTGGGACTTATCTAGCTTGACTAGAAAGAATGAAGCTATTTTGTTTTTGGATGGCATATAACACTGATTGGTGGCCAACAGACTTCGTTTCCCAGGGCAGGTTGAGGTTACCCTGTCAATCTGTGTGATGTAAATTTGCCTAATATATAATAGAAAATAGATAGACCTGCCAAGCTTAACAAAAAAGATTCATTTTTATTTTTCAATATTTTTTATCTTTTATTTTATACTTTTAAGCCCTTGCAACCCAATTAAAAAATGCATATAAAAAAACATTGTTTGTCCATATTATTATCAAATTATTCTAACTCATTTTTTACATAGTTTTCGACCTTATATACATGATAAATTTTCCAAAACATAAATACTTAACCCCAAGTTTAGGAAATTTATTTTATTTTAGTTATTTACCGATAAAGGTATTTTTTTAATACTTTTATTTTTATATTAATATTTTTTTAAAATAAATTTGAAAAATATAAAAGAATATTTGGAGGGCATATATTAATTATTAATATTGTATACTGATTAAGAATTTTTCATTATTATCTTTATTTATATTTTTATTATTACAATTTAAATGAAAAATTATATATGTAGTTGAAAATTATATCATTAAATTTTAATAATAATAATTTTTGAAATAAATAAAGAAAAAATAATATTTTATTTAAAATTACTATTAATTTTTTTTATTTGGCTTCGAAATTTGAATATAAAATTTTATAATTTACCTATTATTTTATAACATGAAATTCTTAATAAAATTTCTGATAAAACAAGAACAAGATGATTAAAACGTATACCAATATATTAAAAATATATTTGCTAAAAATATATATTAATAAATAATCATAAATTATATTACATTTTAATAACTTAAAAAAATTAATATCAAATATTTATTTAAATTATATACTTTCGATTACAAAATAGTGGCTAATAATTGTTTGATGTATTAAACATTATTTATTTTATAAAATGATGATGATGATGGTTAACGTCCACTGAGACCAAATAATGATCTATCGGATCTAAAAAGACAAATTATTTATTTTGATTTAAGATTTTATTCCTATGCTCAAAAAGCTTGGAGAGAAGCCTCCCGAGTTCACTATAATTTTGGCATTGTAAAAGGCTAGGAAGGTCAGTGTTGTAACAAAGGTTGTGAAATTGAGATCTAATGTGGCTGTATACATATGCATGGACGAAATTTGGGTAAGATTCAATTATATTTATTAATTTTTAAAGTGATTAATTGTTTTTTAATATTTATTTATATAAAAATAATTATTATTATACTCATCAAACGTAATAAAACTATTTTTATTTAAAATGTTATTGTGATTAGAATTTATAAATTATATGCGAATTTCATGGGTTATGGTAGGGTTATGGTATTATTTTGAACTGATGACTATTTTACGATAGATTTTTTTTCTTTTGTAAATTTGGTGGTAACTTTTTATTAATTTTAGAAAATATAGCAAGTCACATCTATATGTAGAAATGTTAGGTGGCCATGAGGGAAACCAAGTTTGTTCGCCAAAAAATAAAAATAAAAATTCTGACTAGTCACTCTATGTATGTCGAAGTGTCTTTACTCTTCTTATTTTTTAAGTATCTATAAACATAACTACCAATAAGCTTGGAAACTTGAAAGTGTTTCATGCAAAAAGGAAGCAAAGAAGGAATGTTGCTACTCATCATCCGCTGAATCCATTAGCATCAGGTCCTTCATAGTGGAATACAGGGGATATGCTACTATATTGGGTTGAGCCAACCATTCTATTGCTGTAATTGAAACTGTATTTTTTGAAATTCTTTGGTGTAATCCGAGTGTCCATGGGAGGTGAAACACATATAAGGAGGAAACTACTCTAAATATTTAGCTAGAATGCTCTTCATCATCCAAAACAAATGGACTATCTTCTTGTATTGAGATGTTTTGTTAAAGTGTGGGTTGGGTCTAGGCTCACTCTATTGGGTTGAGCTGACCATTCTGTTGCTATAATTGAAACTGTAGTTTTTGAAATTCTTTGGTATAATCCGAGTGTCCATGGGAGGCCAAATGCATATCAAGAGGAAATTGCTCTAAATCTTTAGCTAGCATGCTCTTCATCATCCAAAACAAATGGACTATCTTCTTGTGATGAGATGTTCTACCAGAGTTTTGGTTGGGTCTAGCCTCGCGGTTTTCCAATTGTCTAAATCAATTTCAAAATCCTCCTCAGTCTGTTGAATCTTTGCAGTAATAAGTTGCTTGACTGGATTGGAGCTACTAGCGTGATATGTTTGGGCCACTTCCTGAATTACACAAGAGGTCGACTTGTGTCCCCAACCTATCCCCCGGAAGCACTGGGTTGACGTCTTTCTCTGCTTTCCACAACCATTATTACCTTTACGAGAGGCCCAAACCATTATTCTACTTATGCCAATCAGATGCTGACCTATGTTTATCTTTGGAAGTTGACTCAAACAGGGTCACAACTTTGAAGCCCGATGCTGCCAAGGGTCGCTCCGACTCTCAGGACCTGTTAAAGCAATTTCAAAAGAAATTAACCAAGTAAGAAACCCACTGCCAACACAGTTTAAATGTCCCACTTCTACCATTTTTCCACCATTTCCCACTGGCGAACCTAAAGTGATTAACAACACGATCCACATTTAAGACCCTTGAATTATCCAAGTGCATTTATGTATATGATGTAGGAGCATGAGACTTAGAGGGAAGATATTCAAACTTATTCCAAAAATCCAGAAGAATCTATAGATAAAGGAGTGGGGTCCTTTAGCCAGCAATTTCCATGCTTTTCTAGTTTAGGATAAGGATATAATTAAGAATAAAATCATGCTGTAATAATTGCTTATGGATAAAATGTAACAAGCTTTATGCATAATTGCTTTAAATTGCTCTAAGTAAAAGGCATGATTTTGTATGGGATGAGGACGGAGAGGGCTTATCTATTATTTATAAAATTAAATAACGGATGCTCAAGAGAAGTCATGCCTAGAAGCATTATCATCTGAAAAAACCTTTCTCTGTGCATCTGATTTGATGGTTCTCTGTTGACTCATAATTGTATGCGTGTATCAGTTTGATGGCTTTTTTCTGAGTCTGAATATCAATAAATTAACCTTATTTCCAATTAATATTTTTGTTGAAGCCTTTAGATTGTTTTTTCATTCATATCGGCAAGCCCTAGATCTTTAATTTCTTAACAGATTTCTATGGGTAAAACTCTTTCTTACACAAAGAAGTTGTGAAATCGCTTAGCTGAAATAGAGTTCCAGACATGAATTTAATTGTATAGGAATTATACCCTCATCTGGTCCGTAACCTTTGTCGCATCATTGAGTGAGATCAGGATAGAACTCATTTATTGGAACACCGAAATTTGATAAGGCGACACTACCGGAGCCAAAATATTATAGGGAGGCTTTGATGGCATATCAGGTCTGCAATTGTTATCGCATTGCAGAACCCAAGTGGAGTGGAATGGACCTTTGGAGTCGTCGATCATGATCTTCGATAATCCTATGTGTTATCACATCGAGGGAAGAAGCTTGGAAGGACCGATTATATATCGTTGATAGTGTTAATTGCGTTCAAATGCGTAGTTTGAAATTAAAATGCCAATAGTGTATATCTATTCCTTTGAAACGAAAGCCTCTGCTTGTGTATATTGTGTTTTAAATGCATTTCCCTTGTTTTAAAGAAACAATAGAGTATTTTATTAATTCCTATTGGATTATAGTCCTGAAGGAAGAAAACAGGTCTAGGATATGATTTGTGCCCGATAATAAGGGTTGGGGTGATCAGAAGGAAACCTCATGAAGTGGCCAATTTAATGATAGATGACTAATATGCTAATTGAATCAGAAGGAGAAATTCAACCTAGATTAGAAGAAATTATATCAGGCTTCGGTCGTTTGTCCATATCGCCTACACCTAGGCCACCATTAGCAGTATCAGAGCCACCAACTGACATTGAATTGAATCTCAGAAGCAGGAGAAGGAAAGTTACTATGGCTTTCAGAGTTGAGAGAGGATGAGGACGTGGTGGAAAAAGACGACGTGTTGTAAACACTGAAGTAATGGAAGCAGTGCAACAGATGCAAGCTATATTGGATGCATTAACAACATGCGAAAATATAGATGATGGAGATGCTAGTGAACCTGAGGTTGAAGCTATAGAGGAGGAATTTGTAGCAGTTACCCCTGAGATGAGATTCTTCCAGTCAATGTTGAGATCCACAACTAGGTCAAAGACCAAGGTTTCAATATATGAAGGAGGACTAAATCCAGAAGAATTGATAGACTAGATTAATGGCATGGAGAAATTCTTTGACTATGAAGAAACAGAAGATGAGAAGAAAGTAAAGTTTGCTATCAACAAGTTAAAACGCCATGCAACACTTTGGTGGGATGGTGAGCAGGCAGAAATAAAGAGACTTGGCAAGCAATCTATCAAGAATTGGAGCAGGATGGTAGCAAAGTTAAGAGGTAAGTTTCTACCAAGTAATTATCAGCGGACCTTATTCAGACAGATGCAAAATCTTAGACAAAGGTCTTTGACAGTGAAAGAATATACAGATGAATTTTACAAGGTAAGCATAAGAGCTGGAGAAGCCTAGGATATAGATGAGAAGGTGGCTAGACATGTGAGTGGCCTTAGGATGGATATTCAATATGAGATAAGCATACTGTCTCCTAAAACAGTGGAGGAAGCTTATCAGATAGAACTAAAAGCTAAAGAAAAACTCATGAGGAATTAGTCTTCCAGAGGGAGAGATACTTTCCAAGGAAGGGGAAGTGAAGGTTGTAGAGGGATATCTACAACACCTAAAGATGGAGCTAGCAGCAGCTCAACCCAGCATGCACCCACAGGAGGTGATGCGAGAGGTAGAGAGAGTTTTTCTAGAGGGAAAGTAGTCAGAGGAAGAGGAAGAGAAATAAGATGTTACAGATGTAAAAAACTGGGACACAAACCCTTTGAGTGCCGAGAGAAAATAGAAAGAAATCATAGGAATGCTATTGTTGTTCAAGCTGAGGGGGAAGCAACAACAACAATGACAGAAGAAGAAAATATACCAGAGAGAGGAGAATCTTTCGTAGTTAATGAAGTTTTTCTCAAGCCAGGAACGAAGATAGCTGAACCATGATAAAGAAAGACTTTATTCAGAACAGTGTGTAAAGTTTAACGGAAATGTTGTCAATGATCATTGATAGTGGCAACGCTGATAATTTTTTCTCTACAGAAGTCATGGAGAAGTTGAAGTTGAGGACAATGAAACATCCGACAGCTTACAAGGTGTCATGGTTACAAAAGGGAGATCAACTGTTAGTGAATGAACAGTGTGAAGTGGAATTTCAGGTGGGAAAGCATAAACATAAAATTGTATGTGATGTGATGCCAATGGATGTATGTCACATATTTCTTGGAAGACTTTGGCAATATGACAGAGGAGCCATGCATAATGGAAAAAGAAACACCTACAAGTTTGGAAATGATGGTGTCAATCATACATTGTTGCCTCTACAAGAAGAAGATGTATCAGGAAAGAAGACTGATCCAAAAACTCTGTTATTAGGAGGAAAGGAAGTGGATTGAAGAGAATGAGGTAAATTTTGTTGTAATTTGCAGGGCCAAGGTAATAATGACTTCTACCAAAATTTATGATTTACCCATTGAAATTCAAGAAATGTTGGAGAAATATTGTGATATTATTGTTGATGATTTTCCTAATGAGTTGCCACCCATTAGAAGAATTAGCCATCACATAGTTTTGATTCTTGGAGCATGTCTACCTAATAAAGTAGCTTATAGAATGACTCCTACAGAAAATGAAGAGGTTAGGAAGCAGGTGCAAGAATTGCTTGACAAAGGGGTGATCAGAGAAAGCTTGAGTCCTTGTGAAGTGCCAATAATGTTGAGTCCAAAGAAAGATGGAGGCTAGAGAATGTGTACAAATTCAAGAGCCATCAATAAAATCACAATTAGGTACATATTTCCTTTACCTAGAATTGAAGATTTAATGGATTTCTTGAGTGGAGCAGAGTATTTTTCAAAACTAAATCTTAAAAGTGGGTATCATTAGATAAGGATAAAAGAAGGGGATGAGTGGAAAATTGCTTTTAAGACAAATGAGGGATGGTATGAGTGAAGAGTAATGCCTTTTGGGTTGTCAAATGCACCAAGTACATTTATGAGACTCATGAATGAAGTTTTTAAAGATTTTATTGGTAAATTTGTAATAGTATATCTGGAGGATATATTAATTTACAACAGGTCTAAGGAGGAGCACATGTGGCATCTGAATTATGTCTTACAAAGGCTACAATAGGAGAGATTATTGCTGAATTTGAAGAAGTGTTCATTCATGAAAGAGGAGCTAGTGTACTTGGGTTTTTTTATTTCTGTTCGAGGGCTGAAGATGGATCAAGAGAAGATCAATGCAATCATGGAGTGGCCTTCACCTAAAAGTGTTTTTGCGGTAAGAAGTTTTCATGGTCTTGCTAGCTTTCATAGAAAATTCATTAAGAATTTTAGTAAGATTAATGCACCTATTATTGAGACCATAAAGAAGGACAAACAACCATTTAGACGGACTATTGAAGCAAAAAAAAACAAAAAATCAGTCATTAAAGAAGAAAATCATTGAAAATCCTATTTTGGTTTTACTTGATTTTAGTAAGCCTTTCCAAGTGAAGTGTGATGTCAGCGGAGAAGCAATTGGAGGTGTTTTAAGCTAGGAAGATATACCTATAGCCTACTTTAGTGAAAAGCTAAATGATTCCAAAAAGAAGTATTCTTCTTATGATAAGGAGTTCTATGCAGTTGTGCAGTCATTGAAGAAATGGAGGCATTATCTAATGTCAAAGGAGTTCATACTTTATTCAGATAACCATGCACTACAGCATATTATGCAACAGCCAAAGCTTAGCCAGAAACATGCCAAATGGGTAGAGTATCTTCAAGGTTTCCATTCTGTCTTGAAGCATAGAAATGACTAATAAAACAAAGTTGCAGATGTCTTAAGTAGGAGGAATGTATTATTTCAAGAGAGTCAAATCCAAGTGTTGGGTTTTGATTTTCTTAAAGAATTGTATGAAACAGATTCAGATTTTAAGGAGGCATTTGAAGCTTGTAAAAATCCTGTTTTGTTGGATAGGAGTAAATGGTTGGATTACTTCTTACAATATGGACTGTTATTTAAGAAAAATAAGCTATGCATACCAAACTATTCAATGAGGGATAATTTAATCAAATAAAAACATAGTGGAGGACTTGCAGGACATTTTGGCATAGAGAAGACTTATGAGCAGTTGAACAGATTTTATTTCTGGCCGGAAATGAAATTTGAAGTGGAGAAGTATGTGAAAACTTGCAAAGTCTGTCAATATGCAAAGGGAAGGAGCTAAAACACAGGTATGTATATTCCATTACCAATTCTAGATAGGCTTTGGGATATGGTAAGTATGGATTTTGTTTTGGTCTTACCAAAGACATAAAGAGG
Source organism: Pinus taeda (assembly GCA_000404065.3). Lineage (NCBI taxonomy): Eukaryota > Viridiplantae > Streptophyta > Pinopsida > Pinales > Pinaceae > Pinus > Pinus taeda. The sequence goes on from APFE030966930.1 coordinate 152,675, forward strand.
TAATGATTCAATTTTTGTTGTAGTGGATGGATTTTAAAAAATGGCACACTTTATTCCATGTTATAAGAGTAGTGATGCTTCTCACATGCTAATTTGTTTTTAAGGAGGTTGTAAGATTGCATGGGTTGCCTAAAAGTATTGTCTGAGACAGGGATTCCAAATTTGTTGCACATTTCTAGAGGACATTATGGAAGAAATTGGGAACTAAATTAAGTTTCAGTTCTACCTATCATCCAGAAACTGATGGACAGACTGAAGTTATGAACAAGAGTTTGGGAAATCTTTTAAGGTGCCTTACTGCAGAACATCCAAAGCAATGGGATCAAGTGTTGGCACAAGTTGAATATGCATACAATGAATCACTTAACAGGAGTACATGACAAAGTCCATTCCATATTGTTTATGGAATGCATCCAAGTTGAGTATATGAGTTAAGAAACTTGGGAAAAGATGAGATGAGAAGTGCAGAGGGTGAAGATTTTGCTTCAGAAATGCAAGCAATACATGAACAAGGGAAACAACAGTGGTAGGATAGTAATATCAAGTACAAAACTAGAGCAGACATGAGAAGAAGAGAGGTGAACTTTGAAGTTGGAGATTTGTTTTTAGCACATCTCAGAAAGGAGTAGTTTCTAAAGAGGGAGTATAACAAATTGAAGTTCAAAAAAATTGGACCATGCAGAGTGTTGAGAAAATTTTCTACAAATTCCTATGAGATTGAGTTACCCCCTGATGTTGGAATATCACCAATTTTTAATGTTGCAGACTTGTACAAGTATGAAGGTGAAATTGCAGATGATACAACACAAGATCAAGAGACCCAAGAGATTGACTGGGTAAAATAGTTACCCACAGCAAAGGAATTGTAGCTAGAAAGAATTCTGGACAAGAATGTGTTTAAGAAAACATGGGGACGAGAATACTTCGAATATTTTTTAAATTGGAAGGATCAGCCAACTGCTGAAGCTACTTGGGTTACAGAAAACATGTTATAGAAATTGGGCTGTTTTGTAGATGAACTCATGGACAGGAGCCCATGAAGAATTTTGTCCTCAGGAGTTTGATGCAGGAGCATAAGACTTGGAGGGAAAATATTCAAACTTATTCCAAAAATCCAGAAAATTTACAGGCAAAGGAGTGGGGTCTTTAGCGAGCAATTTCCATGCTTTTCTAATTTAAGATAAGGATAGAATTAAGAATAAAAACATGTTGTAATAATCACTTATGGATAAGTTGTAACAAGATTTATGCACAATTGCTTTAAATTGCTCTATGTAAAAGGGATGCATTTGTATGGGATAAGGACTGAGAGGGGTTACATATTATTTATAAAATGAAATAACAAGACGCTATAAAGAAGACGTGCCCAGAAGCATTATCATCTAAAAAAACCTCTATCTGTGCATCTCATTTGATGGTTCTTTGTTGACTCGTAATTGTATGCATGTATTAGTTTGATGGCTTTCTTTTGAGTCTGAATATCAATGAATTAACCTTATTTCCAATTAATATTTTGGTTGAAGCATTTAGATTGTTTTTTCATTCATATTGGCGAGCCCTGGCTCTTTAATTTCTTAACAGAGTTATGCGGTTAAAACTCTATTTTACACAAAGAAGTCATGAAATTACTTAGCCCGAACAGAGTTCTGGACTTGAATTTTATGTACATGAATTATACCTTCATCGGGTCCGTAACCTTTGTCACATTGCTGAGTGAGAGTAGGACAAAACTCCACTGTTGGAACGCTGAAATCCAATAGCGCGACACTACCAGAGCCAAAATATTATAGGGAGGCTTTGATATCATATTGGGTCTGTGATTGTTATCGCATCGCAGAACCCAAGTGGAGTCGAAGGGATCTTTGGAGTCGCTGATCATGATCACCGATAATCCTACGTGTTATTCCATCAAGGGAAGAAGCTTGGAAGGGCCCATTATAAATCATTGATAGTGTTAATTTCTTTCAAACGCATAGTTTGAAATTAAAGTGCCGATAGTGTATATCCGTTCCTTTGGAATGAAAGCCTCTACCTGTGTATATTGAGTTTTAAATGCATTTCCCTTTTTTCAAAGCAGCAATAGTGTATCTTATTAATTCCTATGGGATTATAGTCCCAAAGGAAGGAAACAGGTCTAGGATATGATTTGTGCCTAATAACAAGGATTGGTGTGATCAGAAAGAAACCTCATGAAATGGCTAATTCAATGGTAGACGACTGATACACCAATTGAATCAGAAGGAGAAATTCAATTCGAATTAGAAGAAATTATATCAAGCTTTGGCCGTTTGTCCATATCGTCTGCACCTAGGGCACCAGTATATCATATTCTTTCTTAAATATTTTACTCTAGAAATGTTCAACCTAGAGGAGCTTAACCTAGAAATCTGCAATACAAACTAGGATCAATGTGTTATGTAATTTGAAAAATAAGTAATGCATTAGATGATGGAAATTGGAAGTAATTATATGGGACCAAGGTCACGAGAATGAAAATTAAAGATACATAGATCATTTTTTAGTGTATTATAATTGTTTTATTTATTTATTTTGATTTAAATAATAGAGTTTTTGTTACTTAAAATTTTTGTTTTTTTAATAAAAGACTAATTTTTTTTATGATAAAAGATATATATATATATATTTTTTTTTTTCCACTATTACTATAAAGCTAAATATCATGTTTAGTAAAAATTTCAATTCTAAAACACTTATCATAAGGTTCATTTCAATATTTTAACACATAAATTGACCAACTATTTGATAAGAAAATCACCGGTCAATTTTACGGTCAAATTCCATGATCACGCTTTCACCCAGTTAATTATCAGGACTGACATGGAGCTATTTGACAAGAAAAACACTGGGAAATTTTACCATCAAATTCCATGATTACGCTTTCACCCAGTTCCTTATCCAGGACTGACATGGATTTCAGTTGAGCCCCTCGAATAGTTTTTCTGCGACCAATATCTGAATTCTTCAATCATCATGGTAAACATTATACTGACAATGCTTCCTACGTTTCAAAATCGACCTGTCAACAGATAAAAGATGAATGGTTCTCTTCAATTTCCGCCCCACACTTTTGTCTGTTTATTTGCGTCAATGCCTATTGGCTCCATTCATTCGAATTGTTTTCGCCTTTGAATTTCGTGCCCCATATATTCTTGGTATCGCTTGTTGGTTTTGTGTGTCTGGTCTATTCCACAGGCCTCAGCTGTCGGGTCTATTCATTCAATTCATATATCAGGTAGTTCTCGTTGTTTGTTTTAATAATATTTTCTTAAAAAAATGTCAGGGAATCGACCGCCAAGGAACATGCACATCTCTGATTGCTTCGACGAAATCTTGTGAAATACAATACCACGTTATCGGATAATCCAGTTTCAAATATGGCCTGTCTGCACCCGGAATCTATTTTTCCAACAGAAATTTTGGACTGCTCGAAAATATTATATGATTGTTGTAAGTTCGGTACGAGTTGCTTACTCATAATCTGCTTAGATCTTGACTGCTCTGAAATAATATGATCAACATGACAGTACGACCTTTATACTTGCCTGGATTTTGCTTTTGTAACATTCACTTTTTACATGTAGATTTTCATAGAGCCTAGAGGCTCATTTTATAGCCTCTCTTCCAGGGAAATGTATAAGTTTATTTTTTTTTTTACTGAAATGTATAAGTTTATTTTTCTTTCTTTGACACAGGTTTTTTTGAAATAAAAATAAATTATTTGGTCTGTGACTGGTTCGATAATTTCTAGTATGTTATTTTTCTTTCTTTGACACAGGTTTTTTTGAAATAAAAATAAATTATTTGGTCTGTGACTGGTTCGATAATTTTTAGTATGTTATTTTTACGGAAAGATTTTGCTTAATAAATTATCATTATTATAATAAAAATAATATGAATATAATAAAAAGTATGTATATAGAAAAAAATAAATTGTTATAGTTAAAGTATATTTATTTTAGTCCTATACTTTATATATATTTAAAAATATTTCAAAATACAATTTACACAATGAAATTACCCATAAAATTAAGCATTAAAATTTGTGCTTTAAAAAATTTAGAGAGAGAAAATTTGATCTTCCTCGACTCCTCTTAAATCATATTTTAAAATAATTAATTAATTTTTTAAAACTATTAAAATAAATTATGTTATATAATGAAAACATAAATTGTTATAGTTAAAGTATTTATTTAGTCATTATACTTTATATAGCATTTAAAAATATTTCAAAACTACAATTTACATTAATGAAAAATTACACATAAAATTAAGCATTAAACTTCTGCTTTAAAAATTTAGAGAGAAAGAAAATTTGATCTTTCTCGACTCCGGTTAAATACATATTTAAAATAAATAATTAATTTTTTAAAACTACTTAAAATATCAAACCGTAAACACTTCACCTATGTTTATTGACCCTAAAAACTTAGATCCCTATATTATATCTAACACCTCATACCATACCCACCAAAAAAAATAGAAAACAAAAAAGCAACGACTCTCATCAACATTCATACTCCACTCGAAGGTTCCCATCAAATTCACGGCACAACAAACTGGAGTCATGGCAAACGGAGTCGGCGGACAAGATATTTATCTATTAAAAAAAAAAGAAAAAAAAGTGGATATTAATGTTACAAACACAACGCGTCTCATCCACCTAGATTTAAAAACTATTTTTTTCCATTCAAATTAATTTTTAAAATTCTCATTCACTTATACTCCATACTCTATGGTATTCCTAATAATTTAATGATATCATTTTTTCTATTAATTCATTGTTGCTTAAAGAGGTCAAATTAGCATTTCCCATTCAACTCAATATTCATTTTGGAGTTAAAAAATAAAAAAATAGAAATTTTTCTAATTTAATTATATATTAATATTTACGCTGTAAGGTGTTTCTCTCTGAAATTAACTTCCCTAAAATCTGCTTGTCATAACTGTATGCCGTTAGATTAGGTGTTAAACGATTAGAGGATTGTTAATCGTTGGATGAAGGGAAGGTAGTTGAGTGGGGTACTATTTTCGTCTTTTCCGCTCTTGCTTCCCGTGCTGCCCTGACATGCTTCTAAAATGGGCTCCATCAAATCTCTGGGGGAAATTTCATCCATAGCCTCCAAATGGTTTTCGTGATTGAATCTGCAGGAGTCGAGGTCGAATCTGTCCCAGAGGAAGAAAAGCCGTTGAGAAATCCATTGCCGTTGTCAAATTTTTTCTTCAGATTCGTGTTGGGTGTTATTGGAAATGCCTGCGAATTTTCATCTGCAATTTTTATGCCAGGGGTAACCTTGTGCCATGTGGAGACCTGACAACCGAACTCTGTTGAAGCATTTCGACATGATTTTGTAGCTTTGTGCATGTGTCTAAGGATTTTTTTTCTTTTAATGACTTACTGAATAGTTCTTTTGATAGTTCTATTCTCTTATCATTATAAAGTACATTCAAGGAATGAAACCCTGAAAATTGCTCATGTTTGAAAATTGCATTGTATTGTGTGTGAATCAAGAAATGAAATGAGGAAGTGGAGTGATAAATGTTGTTATGTCATTTCAGATATTCGATGGGCATAATGGATGAGCGGAAGCTCTATATTCAAAGGAAAATCTACTGAAAGATATTATGAGTGCCATGCCAACAAGTTTGAGTAGAGAAGATTGGTTATTAGCGTTGCCAAGAGCCATGGTCGCAGGGTTTGTCAAAACCAACAAAGAATTTCAGGTCAAAGGTATATAGATATATGCCTGTGGATGTGCCATTAATATTTTGTTAACTGCATGTCTTGTATATCTTTACTAGTGGTGCTTCCTATCCTTCTCGTTCTGATATCTGTTTGTTTTACCAGAACAAACATCGGGAACCATTGTTACTTTTGGGATAATAGATGGCTGGACAGTCACGATAGCATCTGTAGGTGATTCTCGTTGCATTCTTAAATTGCCTGGAGGGTTGGTTTCTCTTTTAACTGCTGATCGTAAGGTTGAGGCCAATCTTGAAGAGTAAGATTCTCGCCATGATGCAGAACAAACCATGACCATTTGTGCTATATGAGTGTTTGTATTCCCTTGGTCGGTTGATTGTGGAAACCAGTCTTTGTTTATCCTGTTTAGTGTTTCAAGCTCTTGATTTGTATTGATATATGATACTGTAGGAGAGAGCGCATAATGGTCAGTGGTGGTGAGATTGGTAGATTGAATACTGTTGGTGGAGTCGAGGTAGGAATCTGCACAATCTTTTGTGGGATATATAGACATAAAGAAGCAAATTTACCTACTACAATAAAGGCTTGTAAAAATTGACCGTGCTTCTTTTGTGCAAATTTATGATTGCTGGTCACAATCGGATGTTTTTATCTTCAGTAAAGTGCGTCATATGTGTTCGTTTTAGCTTTGATGAGTTTATAAGCATCAAAGTTATTTACATATGGTGTACCATTCTGCTACAAAATGGCCTATCCTAGACTTACATTTGTAGTTTCTTTCGTAAAAGTTCTAATAATTTAAAAATTACTGTGCTTAAATTTTATCTGCAAGGCCCCCATTAGGCTTGACATAAAAGCTCTTATATTTTATCTATCTCATGTTTAATGGCCATGCTTACTTTCAACGCCATTTTCTAAACTGAATTGTTCTCTTACCAGAATTATCAACAAATTTTTCAACAGCTGTAATTTGGAACATTTTCTTTGTACTTGTAGATTGGACTATTGAGATGTTGGCCGAGAGGTCTTTTTCTGTTTAGCTTTATTGGGGGTATGGATGTGTCCGAGTTCATTGTACCTATACCTCATGTAAAACAAGTGAAGGTGCACCAACATCTTTTTCCCTTCTAATCCTTTACTGATTTTATCCATTTACTGGAGGAAAAAAATACCTGGTCACAATGTGTCTGTTTGATTTAGACTGGTAATTTTTTGTTTCAATATCTATCGAATGCTGGAGGAAGACTTATCATTGAAACTGATGGTGTTTGGGATGCATTGAGCTCTGAGAAGGCTGCAAATCGCTGCCGAGGCTTGCCAGCAGAACTTGCTGGAAAAGAAATTGTTATGGTACAAATACTGTTGACAAGGATAAGCGATCAATGTCACCATATTTAAGTTTATTTTCTATCCTAGCCTAACCAATTTAGCTGTAGGAGGCTTTGAGGATGAGAGGACTTAGAGACCACACTACATGCATTGTAGTGGATTTGATCCCACCTGAGAAATCCACACCACCAGCTCTAGTTAAGAAGGAAGGAAAATTTAATAATTTTTTCATAAGGAAATCCACTGATTCATAGTCTAAGTCAGCTAAAAAGCAGCAAAATATAAACATTGTCTGGGAAATCTTTGAGGAGGGGTCAACAATGCTCGATGAAAGTTAGATAGCCATTTCCAGCTTAGCATCCTTGCAGTAGATTATGTTTTGTAAACACAAACTTATCATTGGATTCAGAACAAAGCATGCTAAACTGTATCTGAGTTGCTACTCCTTGAATGTGGACAATCTATGTTTACAAATTTTAAAATTGGATAATTGTGTTGCAAATTTGAATTGTGGCTATGCATGGGTAATGCCGGCTTATATTTTGGCATTTTTGAATTTTCAATTTTTCAGTCTGGTTTTTTTTTAAATAATCTTTTTCCTGTTAACAGATTTAGTTTATACTCAGTTCAGCCTTAGTAAAAGCATTAATCTAATTCTTATGTGCTTTTTGGGTTCTAGGCATTTAATATAGAATGGTGTTTCCTTCCTTTTAGGATTTGGTATGTTATTTATACTGAGGTAAGAAGAGTCCAAAGGAGGCCTTTTTCTGTTATGGCCTTGTATATCTTTGTCTCCGCTACGAAGGATTAAATCCTTGCTTTTCCATGTGTTGTGCTGAAATAAAAACTAGTTGTAGAGAATATTGTAGAATGCATCTTGTTGCAAGTCTGTCATGCTAATAATTGAGTATTTGACTTTGCCATCAGGAATCATGTAGGGGAACCATTTTTCTCATATTGAAGTGTGTAAATCTTGAAACATTTCCCTTGTTTTTCTAGGAAAAGTTTTCTAAACATTTTCTGGTCAAGTTTAGGATGCATTTTGAAAAGAAACGCCCAATCCTCAATTCGAAATTATTTAAATTTGGTATTTGTTTGCCGAACCTTGCTAGTGAAGAATGTTGCCCTTGAAGCAAATTAAGAAACTTTAAGAGTTGTCTGTTTTTTTTAGCTTTAAGGTTGCTTGGGTAGCTTTCCAGGTTTCTAATGCTATAAATTTCTTCTAGAGAAGATTATTTTCTCTTCATCTGCGCTGTTAAATGTGATTCAAGTCTCCCTTTTGTTTCTATATCCTTTTATTGGAGAAGACTATTAACTATTAATGAGCTGTTGAATGAAATTTTTTTTTTTGAAGTGTACTTTTCGGTGCTTTATTAAGTAATTAATTGCACAAAGTTTTTGTGCCTTCTTTTCATATACATTACAGAATGTATTTTGATTGCAACTCAAAGATTTTAGGTTTTTCATTTCTGATTACTTCTTTTGTGGTTGATGAGGTTGACAATCTATCAGTCCCACAAGGAAGGACAAAATTCGAGTTAGGAAATATGATCAATATCTCTAATACTTAAATGATTCTTGGTGTCATGAGTGTTTTTGTGGAGCCAAAGATTATATTAAACATCATCAAATATGGGTAAAAAGACATCATCTAAAGAACCTCACCAATCTCTTCCATTTTAGTATATTTAGGAGGAAAAGACAAGAAAGGGAATAAAATTCTCTGTATTCAACTCCAAAACATGGGCATTACTGGAAATGTTTTGAGCAGAGAGACTAGCAGGGCACAAAAAAGAGGAGGTAGTGATGTAGTTACCAGTACCAAGTATAAATGATGAAATATTCCCAAAATGCAAGTTCATAAAAATGTAGATGCAACTACTCCCTTATTTGACAAATAAAAAAATGCAATCAATGATGTACTTGGGAAGAGTCAGTTACTAGCTCTCAGCCTGCCATATACGTTTCATGTACAAATTCATAGGAAAAATAATAATAACTGCACTAAATCCTATAGAATAAGAATCATAGGTAAAAGAAGAAGGTTCAAAACTTCGGAATCTTTTGGCAATCTGAATCTGAATGAGCCCAACCGATCTGGTTTTTCTCATTGTCATAAACAACAAGGTGCCCTTGCAAAGACATATATGCAAAATGCAATAGACTTTTGTTACTTTATCTTAATACAATCACCAACATGTAAATTAAGAGCATGCCTCAATTGCTCTAGATACAAGCCCACCCAAGGTCATTCATGCCATGCTTGCAGAAAAATCAGACTGACAAACACACAACCAAAAAGCAGCAAAATACTATGCTGTTTCATTACCTCCAAGAACATTTGTGTCCACGTAACCCATTGAAATACCATTGATGATTCCCAAGCAGATGTTACCTTTGTTCTGTGCATTGAAATTCATTCATCAGTAGTCTTTCTTTATCACAACAATCATTAAGGTTCATCAATAAATAACTTCTGCAACAATATATTCTTTGGCAGACTCATAATGTTGATCCTTGAATGTTATGTTACAATCTCATATGGTGGTAAAAGATAGTTGTCATAGAGTATGTCAAAGCTTGTGCATGCTTACACTGATAACCAAATAACCTTCTAGAGAAATTTCCATATGTCTTGCTCAGGCACTTCCAAATTTGAGTGTTAACAACTTGAAATATTATGCCGCCTCTACAACAGGGTTAATACATTTCACAAAACTCAGGAAGCATTCAGGATACTAGTATCCTTCCAATGACTATAGTTTTATAATTTGTACTCTAAATAAGGCTGAGATTAGAATTTTGAAACTGAACTTGCACTTGACTCTCTGGCCATAGTTTTTTATAATGTTTCCTCTAAATAGGCCTGAGATTGAATTGTTGAAATTGAACTCACACTTGAACTTCAAAACTCAACCAAAGCCATTTACCTGAACCTATTTTTCCCTTTCCAACAAGTGGTAGGAATCGGTCTCATGAATCTTGCATTTTTGAATTTTCAATTTTTCAATCTGGTTTTTTTTTAGATAATCTTTTTCCTGTTAACAGATTTAGTTTATACTTGTTTCAGCCTTAGTAAAAGCATTAATCTATTTCTTATGTGTTTTTTGGGTTCTAGGCATTTAATATAGAATAGTGTTTCCTTCCTTTTAGGATTTGGTATGTTATTTATACTAAGGTAAGAGAAGTCCAAAGGAGGCCTTTTTCTATTATGGCCTTGTATATTTTTGCCTCAGCTACGAAGGATTAAACCCTTGCCTTTCCATGTGATGTATTAAAATAAAAACTAGTTGTAGACAATATTGTAGAATGCATCTTGTTGCAAGCCTGTCATGCTAATAATTGAGTATTTGACATTGTCATCATGAATCATGTAGGGGAACCATTTTTCTCATATTGGAGTGTCTAAATCCTGAAACATTTCCCTTGTTTTTCTAGGAAACATTTTCTAAACATTTTCTGGCCACGTTTAGGATGCATTTTGAGAAGAAAGGCCCAATCCTAAAGTCGAAATTAGTTAAATTTGGTATCTGTTTGCTGAACCTTGCTAGTGAAGAGTGTTGCCCTTGAAGAAAATTAAGAAATTTTAAGAGTTGTCTGTTTTTTTCAGCTTTAAGCTTGCTTGGGTAACTTTCCAGGTTTCTAATGCTATATATTTCTTTTGGAGGAGATTATTTGCTCTTCATGGGCAATGTTAAATGTGATTCAAGTATGCTTTTTGTTTCTATATCATTTTATTGGAGAAGACTATTAACTGTTAATGGGCTATTGAATGCAATTTGTTTTTTTGAAGTGTACTTTTCGGTGCTTTATTGGGTAATTAATTGTACAAAGTTTTTGTGCCTTCTTTTCATATACATTACAGAATGTATTTTGATTGCAACTCAAAGATTTTAGGTTTTTCAATTCCGATTACTTCTTTTGTGGTTGATGAGGTTGACAATCTGTGAGTCCCACAAGGAAAGAAAAAATTCAAGTTAGGAAATATAATCAATATCTCTAATACTTAAATGCTTCTCGGTGTCATGAGTGTTTTTGTGGAGCCAAAGATTATATTAAACATCATCAAATATGGGTACAATGACATCATCTAAGCAACCTCACCAATCTCTTCTATTTTAGTATATTTAGGAGGTAAAGACAAGAGAGGGAATAAGTTTCTCTGTATTCAACTCCAAAACATGTGCATTACTAGCAACATTTTGAGCACAGAGACTAGCAGGGCACAAAAAAGAGGAAGTAGTGATGTAGTTACTAGTACCAAGTATAAATGATGAAAGATTCCCAAAATGCAAGTTCATAGAAATGTAGATGCAACTACTCCCTTATTTGACAAATAAAAAATTGCAATCAATGAGGTACTTGGGAAGAGTTAGTTACTAACTCTTAGCTTGCCATATATGTTTCATGTACAAATTCATATGAAAAATAATAATAACTACACTAAATCCTATAGAATAAGAATCATAGGTAAAAGAAGAAGGTTCAGAACTTCGGAATCTTTTGGCAATCTGAATCTGAGAGAGCCAAGCCGATCTGGTTTTTCTCATTGTCATAACCAACAAGGTACCCTTGCAAAGACATATTTTCAAAATGCACCACACTTTTGTTACTTTATCTTAATACCGTCACCAACAAATAGATTAAGAGCGTGCCTCAACTTCTCTAGATACAAGCCCACCCAAGCTCATTCATGCCATGCTTGCAAAAAAATCAGACTGACAAACACACAACCAAAAAGCAGCAAAATACTATGCTGTTTCATTACCTCCAAGAACATTTGTGTCCACATAACACATTGCAATACCATTGATGATTCCCAAGTAGACGTTACCTTTCTTCTGTGCATTGAAACTCATTGATCAGTAGTCTTTCTTTATCACAACAATCATTAAGCTTCATCAATAAATAACTTCTGCAACAATATATTCTTTGCCAGACTCATAATGTTGATCCTTGAATGTTATGTTACAATCTCATCTGGTGGTAAAAGATAGTTTTCATAGAGTATGTCAAAGATTATGCATGCTTACACTAATAACCAAATAACCTTCTAGAGAAATTTCCATATGTTTTGGTCTGGCACTTCCAAATTTGAGTGTTAACAACTTGAAATATTGTGTCGCCTCTGCAACAGAGCTGATACATTTCACAAAACTCAGGAAGCATTCAAGATACTATTATCCTTCCAATGACCATAGTTTTTATAATTGTACTCTAAATAAGGCTGAGATTAAAACTTTGAAGCTAAACTTGCACTTGATTCTATGGCCATAGTTTTTTATAATGTTTCGTCTAAATAGGCCTGAGATTGAATTGTTGAAATTGAACTCACACTTGAATTTCAAAACTCAACCCAAGCCATTTACCTGAACCTATTTTTCCCTTTCCAATAGTGTGGTAGGAATCGGTCTGATGAATCTTGCTCCACCTGTTTCCTAGGTAGGTTTTCTTTAACATGTTAACATTGCATTATTAGAATGAGACAAAGTCCTTATAGTACAAGGGAATGGTAATTTGTGATACTTACAGCTGAGAGGAAAGCACCATAAGGTTGATTTGTGAAGTATATGTAGGAGCTACCACTATCAAATATTATTCTTCCTAGTCTTTTTCCATCCCCATCTTTGTCAAGGGGGCTTTTCCCAAACATCATCTATGCAGCCCCCACATCATAGTGTTTCTGTAAAACAAGAGAACAGTATGATAGAAGTTCATAGATTATTTTAAATAACAAATTAAATCAAGAAAGTTTATTTTAAACGGATTTCAAGTTAATTATTAAAGCAGAAGAGTCGAGACATGGGTGTTGTTTCTAACTACAGGCCTATGACGCAACTCCTGTCGTATGAATTATTGGCCAAGCCTAAAATGCAAGATGCTATTGTAAGTAAATAACAAATTGGCTATATGAGGGGAAGATACTTATATTTTATCTATCTCATGTTTAATGGCAATGCTTGCTTTCAAAGCCATTTTCTAAACTGAATTGCTCTCTGACCATAATTATCAACATATTTTTCAACGGCTATAATTTGGAACATTTTCTTTGTACTTGTAGATTGGACCATTGAGATGTTGGCCGGGAGGTCTCTGTCTGTCTAGGTCTATTGTGGATATGGATGTGGGCAAGTAAATTGTACCTATACCTCATGTAAAACAAGTGAAGGTGCACCAACATCTTTTTCCCTTCTAATCCTTTACCGATTTTATCCATTTACTCGAGGAAAAAAATACCTGGTCACAATGTGTCTGTTTGATTTAGACTAGTAATTTTTTGTTTCAATAGCTATCGCATGCTGGAGGAAGGCTTATCATTGCAACTGATGGTGTTTGGGATGCATTGAGCTCTGAGAAGGTTGCAAATTGCTGCCAAGGCTTGCCAGCAGAACTTGCTTCAAAACAAATTGTTAAGGTACAAATACTGTTGACAAGGATAAGCGATCAATGTCACCATATTTAAGTTTATTTTCTATCCTAGCCTAACTGATTTAGTTGTAGGAGGCTTTTAGGATGAGAGGACTTACGGACAACACTACATGCATTGTAGTGGATTTGATCCCACCTGAGAAATCTGCACCACCAGCTCCAGTTAAGAAGGAAGGAAAATTTAAGAATTTTTTCAGAAGGAAATCCACTGATTCATCTTCTAAGTCAGTTGAAAAGTAGCAAAATATAGACATTATCCAGGAAATCTTTGAGGAGGGGTCAACAATGCTTGTTGAAAGGTGGATAGCCATTTCCAGCTTAGCATCCTTGTAGTAGATTATGTTTTGTAAACACAGAATTATCATTGGATTCAGAAGAAAGAATGATAAACTGTATCTGAGTTGCTACTCCTTGAATGTGGAAAATCTATGTTTACAAATTTTTATTAAAATTGGATAATTGTGTTGCAAATTTGAATTGTGGATATGCATGGGTAATGCATGCTTATATTTTGTCATTTTTGAATTTTGAATTTCTCAATCTGTTTTTTTTAAATAATCTTTTTCCTGTTAATAGATTTAGTTTATACTCGGTTCAACCTTAGTAAAAGCACTAATCTATTTCTTATGTGTTTTTTGGGTTCTAGGCATTTAATATAGAATGGTGTTTCCTTCCTTTTAGGATTTGATATGTTATTTATACTGAGGTAAGAGAAGTCCAAAGGAGGCCTTTTTCTGTTATGGCCTTGTATATCTTTGTCTTAGCTACGAAGGATTAAATCCTTGCTTTTCCATGTGATGTACTGAAATAAAAACTAGCTGTAGAGAATATTGTAGAATGCATCTTGTTGCAAGTCTATCATGCTAATAATTGAGTATTTGACATTACGAGAGTCTTCTTAAAAATTTCAATATTTCTACAGTTGAGGATTCTAGCAAAGCTCAAGGATCAAACTTAACTCCATGCTTATGAGGCATTTGCGTTTTCACAGTATACTTGCAGCTCATTCTCAGTTTTAATGGGAAGGTGATATATGGTGTATTATTGTTGTAGTGGCAGGGGATGGATTTTAATTGCTGGTTGCACCAAAAGAAATTGATGCAAATCAATAATGAAAATTGGATTTATTGGTTCAGCTATAGTTTGCATATACAAAGAAGAAAATGCTCTTTTTTTAGGTTAGAATATTTATATATACATGTTCATCTCAACAACAAATGATAATTTATGAAAACCATGATTGTAGTTGGCAATTTTGCAGGGATAAGCCTCCTTTGTACAGTTTTTATGTACTGTTACTGGGGAACAAGAAGAAAGAAGGAGTCAGAGGATGGGCGTAATACCAGGAATGTTCAGTTGGACGACAATGGAGACTGTTCTTCCAGTTCGGGTAGAGTTGGATGGCTCTGCCTTAAAAAAGTTGATGAGAGCTCAGATGGAAGTGTCTCAGAAAATGGAGATCAACAAAAAGGAACTTTTGTGACATTAAATGGAGATCTTGACATGGAATTGGATAAGCTACTCAGAGCCTCTGCATATATATTGGGTGCCAGTGGTTATACTATATTGTATAAGGCAGTTCTGGAAGATGGGCTGACTTTTGCAGTAAGGCGACTTGGTGATGGTGATTTGGAAAGGTACAAGGATTTTGACGTAGAAGCTAAAGCAATCGGTAGGGTTAAACATCCTGACATTGATTTGATTTGTGGAAAACCTGTGATCAGTTATGAAACCAACGTTTCGGACTACCTTAGTGAGTCCATCATCAGGGCAATGAGATAGTTTTTGAGAAGAGAATGAATTTCAGAGCTTTATTAATAGTTGAAAAATTTTTTATTTCAGTTATTGTTATTAAACTTGGTCGGCTAATTAATAATTGAGTATTTATTTGAATGAATTTTAAATGCTTAATTATTTATTTGATTATATTTATTTATTTTTAATTTTTTAATAATTTTAATAATTTTATTTAATGATATTTGATATATTTGTTTCTGAATTTATAAGTATTATAGATTTATTTATTTATTTTTATACATATGTGTGTTTTATTAATAAGAATATTATTGATATTGATTATTATTAATATTGATTATTATTAATATTTTTAATTTTTATGTATATTATTTTATTATATTATTTTTTAATGTTGTATATTTATTTATTTATTTACTTTGTTATATTTAATTTTATTTACATTGTTCGCCTCCAAGCTTTCTATTGGGGTATAGAGGAAAAACTGTTGGTTTATGACTACATTCCACATGGAAGCTTGGCAAATGCCTATTATGGTGGGTTCTCTTGTTCTCTTTTTTCCATTTCATGTATATTTGCAGGAAATCTCGTTCAAATTTTTTTTTCATGGTTGTTTTTTATTTTTTTTACAAAGATAGCCGTTCAATCACTTTCATATTATGAGTTTCTTGTGGATTCCACAATCTCCCCTGTTTAGCTACTATTGGTAATCACAAGCCTACATATTATGAGTTCCTTATGGATTCCACTGTTTTCCCCTGTTTAGCTACTGTTGTTAACCACTAGATATTCAATGACATTTGATCCCGAGACCTCCTTGAGTATTCACACTAAGGCATCTTCTAACCAAGCTAATCCTTGGGGCTATCTCTGCTCGATTGTTATCAACTAACCTTGGTGGCATTTGATATTATACTGAATTTTCATTTGCTATTATTCCAAATAGTCTGCAGGCTTATTCAGAAGTATCCCACTAGCTTGGTAATTGCACAAGTCCCTGAAATTGAAGCCATCACCAGTAAGGTTGATTTCTCCATGCCTTTTAGAATGACTGTGTATGAAACTGTAGACCTTGAAAGTCTTTTCTATATTTTCTGGAGGATACAAACAACAGGAATAAGAAAATAAAGGAATTGAAATTCGAATGCTAGAAAATTCCAGGGGACGGGTCCTCTACCTTTGTTGTTTTTGCGGTATGTTCTGCTTATCATCTTGTGGCAATTTATTTAGAAATTTTTTGTTGATTTTGTTTTTTTCAGCTTATGGTTTAGGTTCCTCGGCTGCCGGTCTTTATTTATTATTTACCAATTAAATCTTAGGTGTTTCCTTGTGCGAGGAAAGAGATTTGAAATTGTACCTTATGCATAACTAAATAGTATTTCACCCTGGGAAAACACAAGGGTTGAGGGGCGTCGTAAAAGAAGCTGTGAATTTGGTTTGCGATGTCTAATTTTTAGGTCTTTGTTCTTCGAAATTTTGTCAGTTGTTTATTTATTAGGACGAAGAAAGAAAACGAGCCCTAAATGCATTTAGGCACATTTTTTTTCTTCCCATGTTTTAAAATTGCATTGTATTGTGTGTGAATCAAGAAATGAAATGAGCAAGTGGAGTGATAAATGTCATTATGTCATTTCAGGTCTTCGGCGGGTATAATGGATTAGCGACAGCTCTATATTAAAAGGAAAATCTACTGAAAGATATTATGAGTGCCATGCCAACAGGTTTGGGTAGAGAAGACTGGTTATCAATGTTGCCAAGAGCCATGGTCACAGGCTTTGTCAAAACCAACAAAAAATTTCAAGTCAAAGGTATATAGATATATGCCTGTGGATGTGCCATTAATATTTTTTTAGTTGCATGTCTTGTATATCTTTACTAGTGGAGCTTCCTATCCTTCTTGTTCTGATATTTGTTGGTTTTACCAGAATAAACATCGGGAACCACCATTACTTTTGTGATAATGGATGGCTGGACAGTCATGGTAGCATCTGTAGGTGATCCTCGGTGCATTCTTGAATCGCTTGGAGGGTTGGTTTCCCTTTTAACTGCTGATCGCAGGTTTGAGGGAAATCTTGAAGAGTAAGATTCTTGCCATGATGCAGAACAAACCATGACCCTTTGTGCTATACGAGTTTCTGTATTCCTTTGGTCCGTTGATTGTGGAAACCAATCTTTTTTTAGCCAGTTTATTGTTTCAAGCTCTTGATTTGTATTGATATATGATATTGTAGGAGAGAGTGCATAATGACTAGTGGTGGTGAGATGGTAGATTGAACACTGTGGGTGGATCCGAGGTAGGAATCTGCACAATATTTTGTGGGATATATAGACATAAAGAAGTAAACTTACATACTACAATAAAGGCTCGTAAAACTTGACCGTGCTTCTTTTGTGTAAATTTATGATTGCTGGTGACAATCGGATGTTTTTATCTTTGCTAAAGTGCGTCATATGTGTTCGTTTTAGCTTTGATGAGTTTATAAGCATCAAAGTTATTTACATATGGTGTACCATTCTGCTACAAAATGGCCTATCCTAGACTTACACTTTCAGTTTCTTTCGTAAAAATACTAATAATTTAAAAATTACTGTGCTTAAATTTTATCTACAAGGCCTCCATTAGGCTTGACATAAAAGCTCTTATATTTTATCTATGTCATGTTTAATGGTCATGCTTGCTTTCAAAGCCATTTTCTAAATTGAATTGTTCTCTTACCAGAATTATCAACAGATTTTTCAACCGCTGTAATTTGGAACATTTTCTTTGTACTTGTAGATTGGACCATTGAGATGTTGGCCGGGAGGTCTCTGTCTGTCTAGGTCTATTGGCGATATGGATGTGGGCGAGTAAATTGTACCTATACCTCATGTAAAACAAGTGAAGGTGCACCAACGTCTTTTTCCCTTCTAATCCTTTACCAATTTTATCTATTTACTGGAGGAAAAAAATACCTGGTCATAATGTGTCTGTTTGATTTAGTCTAGTAATTTTTTATTTCAATAGCTATCGAATGCTGGAAGAAGGCTAATCATTGCAACTGATGGTGTTTGGGATGCATTGAGCTCTGAGAAGGCTGCAAATTGTTGTTGAGGCTTGCCAGCAAAACTTGCTTCAAAACAAATTGTTCAGGTACAAATATCGTTCACAAGGATAAGCGATCAATGTCACCATCTTTAAGTTTATTTTCTATCCTAGCCTAACCGATTTAGCTGTAGGAGGCTTTGAGGATGAGAGAACGTAGGGATGACACTACATGCATTGTAGTGGATTTGATCCCACCTGAGAAATCTGCATCACCAGCTTCGGTTAAGAAGGAAGGCAAACTTAACAATTTTTTCAGAATGAAATCCACTTATTCATCGTCTAAGTCAGTGGAAAAGCAGCAAAATATAGGCATTTTCTAGGAAATCTTTGAGGAGGGTTCAACAATGCTCGCTAAAAGGTAGATAGCCATTTCCAGCTTAGCATCCTTGCAGTAGATTATGTTTTGTAAACACAAAATTATCATTGGATTCAGAACAATGCATGATAAACTATATCTGAGTTACTACTCCTTGAATGTGGACAATCTATGTTTACAAATTTTTATTAAAATTGGATAATTGTGTTGAAAATTTGAATTGTGGCTATGCATGGGTAATGTCTGCTTATATTTTGGCATTTTTGAATTTTCAATTTTTCAATCTGGTTTTTTTTTAAATAATCTTTTTCCTATTAATAGATTTAGTTTATACTCGGTTCAGCCTTAGTAAAAGCATTAATCTATTTCTTATGTGTTTTTTGGGTTCTAGGCATTTAATATATAATGGTATTTCCTTCCTTTTAGGATTTGGTATGTTATTTATACTGAGGTAAGAGAAGTCAAAAGGAGGCCTTTTTCTGTTATGGCCTTGTATATCTTTGTCTCAGCTACGAAGGATTAAATCCTTGCTTTTCCTTGTGGTGTACTGAAAAATATACTTGCTGTAGAGAATATTGTAGAATGAATTTTGTTGCAAGTTTGTCATGCTAATAATTGAGTATTTGTGTTGGTTGAGTATAAACTAATGCACTCCATTCCACATGACTTTCAATGGAGATGGTAGTGATGAGAAAAAAGATAATTTGCTAAAACAATTGGGTTATTATTAATAATTGTGTTAAGAGTTAACTTTTTAAACTATAAATTGACTTTAGTATCCAATTATTTTAATTGACAAGATTGATTTGATTATAATATTTACCTCAACAAAAGTTGGAAGTAGATATTCACATGGGAGAACATGGTGAAGAAAGTGATTAATGCAATATTTATATAATGACTATCATTCATTTAATAATGAGGTTGGGTTCGATGTCAAAAGTGTGCCCAAAGTAAAGTAAAATATAAAAATAAAAGTTATATCTTTTCCGAAAGTACTTTACTTTGAAAATTATAAAAAAGTTAATATAATTATTGTGCAAACTGTCACTGGTTTTAACTTTTAAATATTTTGTCAATAGTGAATTAATAAACATATACCAGATCTTCAAATAAAAGTTGTTACTACATTTTTCCCAAGCTACCTTATCCTATTCATTAGCAAGCATCTCTTTTGTAACATTGAGTCATTTGTGGACATTAAAAGCATTTTCCTTTCTCTTTATTTCTTTGATATTAAGTTTTTTCTACTGATTAGTGATTAGAGATCATATTACATGATGCATCATTAATAGATGCTTCTTATTTGTACGAATAATACACTGGAGATCTAAAAGAGTTGAGAAACATGATAAATGAAGAGTTTGGTTTTATTTATCTAGATCACAATATCACGTATATGAAAATTATTTCACCATTTGAAAAACGTTTCATTTCTTTATCCACTCACTATATGAGTTCCATTGGGAGTGTAGAGCCTTACAACAATAATATATTAGTGCAATTTTCAAAATTTCATATAATCCACTAATTATCAGCACTAAACTCGAGTGTTAATTTTTAAAATTTTGATATAAACATTGGCTTCAAGAGAAATTGCAATTAACAATGTACAAATTATTGATTGAATAATTAGCAATTAAACTTTTAAGTCACGTTTTAAAGGTGCAATTAAGTTGAGCTTTCATCTTGTCATTCAATTGATGGACACTGAATATTAAATATAGGATAAATATATAGGAGTAGCATGTGAGTGTCAGTTTTATAAAGAAGAATCTTTTTATTATTAATAAAAATATAGATAGTTAGTTTCATTTTAAAGGGTTATAAATATGAGTTATAAATACAAGACTTAAAAGGTTGTAAATATGAGTTATTAATTGTTTTTTCTCAAAACTTGATAAACAACAATTTAGAAATTTCTTTTTAATTGAGTGACCAGCAATTTAACAATTTCTTTTTAATTGAGTGACTCAAATTCATGTTTCTTTAGGTTGAAGGTAAACCCACTAAAGTGGAAAAAATTGTGATGCGAATAATTAGAGGGATTGTCATCATGGGGTGATAAGAAATTTAATATTCCAAGAAGAGGAGGTAGTACATTATTCTAAATAAATTAGCAATGCAACAACATAAATGTTTGCAACGAATTTAGAGAGATCCACTTTGGATAATAATGCAAAAAGTACATGGATAATGGATTTCCGCACTTTATGCCTTACGACGTTTTCTTTGCAACATCTGGTGCAAATGCTAGTTATCTTCAAATAAACAAAATGATGGTGTATCATGAGAGGAAATGGCGGCTCAAGTCGGATATTATTAAGTCACCATGCGTCAAGTATGAAGACCATGTCGGCAGCATAAGGTTCATTGGCAGTAGTGAGCAATTAATTGGAATTAGAATGGGTGAAATGTCCATTCGCAGACTACGTGAAATGAAGGTGGTGAAAGTGGATGAGGGGAACTGTTCGGAAGCGCAGGGTGGCTTAGCCAATGCCACCTTATATACCCAATTTCACTCTAAATAATTTATAATACTCAATATAAAAAGTAAATTTTCATGCAAATTTTATATTAGAATGATTATATAAATTTCACATTATTAAGTATTTTAGGTTTGGAATGAAGTCATATAAATATTCTTTTAAAATATATATTTGTATTATGAATTGCTAATTACTCACTAAACAATCTAAACCAAACTCTAATTTATAAGTAATAATATCTAGTATTTTATATAATAGAAAATATTAAGCTTTATAGTTACTCTAAATCTCAATCAAGAAAGTCTGATTAAAAATTATGAAATTTTGCCATTCACAAAAAATAATTCATGTGTATTTTATATAATATAAAATATTAAGCTTTATAATTCATGTGTATTTTATATAATATAAAATATTAAGCTTTATAGTTACTCTAAATCTCAATCTCAATCAAGAAAGTCTCATTTAAAAAAATTATGAAATTTTGCCATTCACAAAAATAATTCATGAAATATTTCTATTTACTAAGATATTTTTGATTAAATTTAATAAACTTACAAATAATAAATTTATAAATTATATATAAACACTTCTCTTTTTACTTTTCTTTAAAAACACATAACTATTTTTTAAGTCATTAAGTAATAGATTTCTACATATATCATTAAAAACCTCCTTAAAAATTTCATGTCTCATTAAAAGCCTGCTTAGAAATTTCATGTACCAAATCTTATTGCATAAAAAATCAAGTAGCATTATCCTTTATTAGGAGGAGTATACCATTCACGGATTCAGAGGGGGTTTCTGAAGAGTTAATGGGATGTTAGAATTTATAATTCTTATTAGAAATCCGTGTTGGTCTTCCTATATCCGCTGCGCTGTACCAAACTTCAATCGACGTATTAGTTCATGAAGCGAATCGAACTATCGAATTTTTTTCGGTAGTACGACCGTATTGGCTCTGTGTTTTAGTTGTTGCCTATTGTTAGTGGTCTCAGTGGGTGCGTCGAGCTATTCCCAGGTTGGGGGCAAGGAGTTTTCCACGTTACTGCTTCGATGGTGGGTGTGGAGAGAGGCTTCTGAGCGTAGGAATTTGGGGTGTGGGAGTTGGTTAATTCAGGAAGTTTGGAGAGATGGGAGGGTGATGCAGTAGCAACGACATCGTCAGGCGCGTAGAGGGGTTGACCCTCGAGGAGTAGGAGCAGTGCACCAGGTGGGCGAGCCAGAGAATGACAGGGAGGTGGAATTGAAAGCTATATATATATATAAAATTAATTTTAGATTTCAATATTATTTAATTAAATATATTATGTTAAAAATATGAGTATTTACTTAATTATTTTATTTAAATAAATATTTAAATTAAAATTTTCAAAAGGTTTAATATCTCATTTTAATTTGATTTTTTTATTATTCAACTCATAAAAAATTGTAATTTGAATAGTTAAAATTTAGAATAAATATGTTTTTTTTCCTAATTATTAATAGATAAAAAATATTCCTATTTGTAATAGATAAAAAAATACCCATAGATTTATACCATGATTGTTCTCTTATCCAAATTAATGACATTAATGAAATTTTAAAGTTTAAAGATACATGATAAATCTTTTTGAAATTTTATATTTAATTAAAAACTTAATTTTCTCTCCTTTGTTTTAAAATTTTTAAATAATGTTGTAAAATTAAATATGGTTATATTGGATTGAAAAGGACAACAAACTAAAAGGGAATTTCTTAATAGAAAGAACATTAGAGTTGGCAAGGACGTTGGATTTACATCGCAAGTAATTCCCTTCAATGTTAATGCAGTGTTAATGACACTGGATTAGAAGACTATGTCTTTGTAAGGCTGGCGTTTGGAAAAGAAATTGTAGGCATGACTAGATCTATAATTTAGTGACTAAAATCACAATGAGATAAAATTACAAATATGGAGAATGAAGTGAATTATTATCATTATGGCTTTAGTTAGGTTGTTCTTTATAGCTTTGTAAACCATTTGTAAACCATTATTTTAAGAGGAGGATAAATTGAATGTTTCTCGAAGTAAATTTTATGGCACTGTGAAGGTAGATAGGGGAAATTGAGATGATAAGCCTTCCAAAACATATTCTACCCTGGGAACCTAAATAAAAATCTAATTATAATTCAATTGCATTATAGAATGATAAAATTTCATAAAAGACTTTTATTTAGATGTTGTTTACTTAATTGAAGACGAAATCATTGTTATCACTTGTGATTTAAATTGGTTGGAAAATATTAGGGTAATATTTTGTTGGAAAATCTTATCCAAAGTTTGGAAAATATTATTCTAAGTTTATGAGAACATCAATATAAATGGAATGGAATAGCTATGGTGCATGATACAAATAATGGTATTGAAATATAATCTTGTTCTTGAAACACAATCCTAGTCTTGAAACACAATCATCTTTTCTTAAGTGCCATTTAATGACTTTGTTGAACAAGAAAAGGTACTCAATATGCTGAAGGATATAATTTTTCATGATATAATATCTCTTCTATATAGTTCAATTAGTATTGTCAAACAACTTATAGACTATGCTCAAGTTCCAGTAAAGAATAGTTATCTGTTGGAGTTTACTTTTAACAATGTGGGAAAAATATTCTAAGAAGTTGAAGAGGGATAATACACTAATCATGGTGGGACTTGACCAACATCAGTTTCAATAAGCCAATCACATTAATGGGATAATCCTAGAAGGATAAGAATGATTGAGAGGTCTAAAGACAATTAACAATTAGTGAAATCAAGAATTTAGTAGTTTCGATTTCCCATATTAGTTACCTTATTGTCTATATAAATGTGTATGAATATGATATTCCAAGGTAATTTTGAGACTTAATCATATGGAACTACTTTACTAGTTTTAATCTTGGAATCTTGTCGGTTTCATTTTGGAGAAACTAGTTCAGTTTATGGATGAGAGTTTGCAATTTTCTTACTTTCATGTATTTGAGAAGTCCTATGAGATTAGATTAATATGTTGTAGATTATTATTGTGTTATATATATTTTTTTTCTTGTGATTTATATTAATGTCAACAAATGGATATGAACTATGTAGCCTATTGTTTCAATAAAGTAACCTATACTCACATCAAGTTACATGGAATATATGTATGTCAATGCTATTGATCTATTTCATGGTTATTTCTATATAACTTTTAATCATTTTTATATCTATTTCTTTGTCCTTTAACTTATCCACAAATCATAGATTATTATTTTATTTGCAAATTTAGATATTATTAAATACTTTTATTAAAGTTTTTGATTTCATCAAATGTAGTAGAGGTAGCCATGGAAAGAGTTGGTGACTTCGCCAACATGGGATTTCCACCTCATAAGACTTCTCCTTTCTTTATTATAGCTAATATGGGGAGTAATTTGTGGAATTGAAAAAAAAAAATTTGAACCAATATTATGAATGATTAGGGCCTCGTGTATTTTTAACGAATCCTCAACCACCTTTCTTGCAAAAACATTTTTTTGAATACCAAGGATCTCAGTAGAAGGAATAATTTCTTTGTTCTTAACACCTTATATTGACTAGTGATTAATCACTTCAACAATATCCAATGGTTCCATGATATGGGTATCCGAAGTACAAAGAAGATGGATGTTTGTTATCCCAACGATTCTCACTACCCTTCAGAAAAGAGTAATTCATATGGGCTATAACATAGCTTTTATGTTGTCAACTTTAGTATGTAGTGCTTTCTCCTCATATGCGCCTATCAAATAGGTTCAATTTTACAATAAATTCCTAGTGCGTAAGTGTAACCTTTCACTTGGTCACTAGGTACTAAAATCCTCTTGAGATGAGAGCATTTAAAGGTTCATCGACCTAGGATACATTACACAAGGTAAAATTCTATCTCTGTAACTCATGTTCACTGAGAATAAGTTCTATTTTGCCAATTTTTATTCCTAAATGCCTTTCCTTTCCCTAGAAAGGAAGAATGGAAAATATATCAAAAGACACCATCTTTGTAATAAGTAAATGATTCTTTCTACCTAGGGCCCTTGATATTATTCACAATAACATATTCTCTACAATTATGAAGGTATTATCAATAAACTTTTCATTTCTCTAAGATTTAGTCATAGTCAATGACAAATTTGATCATTTCCTTCATTCCCTTAAAAAATTGATTCCATGAACGATTTTTTTCTCTAGCGCACAATACTATAAACTAGATTTCCATACAATCGTAAAAAAATTCTCATTCTATCTATTCCAATTTATTCTCTAAAATGGGAATATATATATGGAATATTTTGAATAATATTTCATTAGTAATATAAATAAAAATGGAAAATGAATCTTATTGAAAGAATACTAGGTTGGGTAAACTCAGTAAGTCTAGTTTGATCATGATTTTAACAAAGAAACAATTAAATGATCAAACATTGTCTAATGAAAATAAAATTCCCACCCAACAATTTTGTGCTTTATCCATAGAGATAAAGGAATATCAAGAAAAATATACTCATCATGACACAACATCATTGCTAAAAAATTAGTTCTCATGCAATTGATAAGATGATCACTATAGATCCATATATGATCATAATATGGAATAGATTAGTTAATATGTCTTAAATTATTGACTAAGTGATTAGAATACATTAGATAAATAGGTATGATTGAGGAGTTAATTAAATAGGAGGAAGTTGGAGAAAATGTCCTTTTGTTGGGAAGGTGGGTGGGGGCGGGGCTGGGGGGTGTTGAATTATTACCTTATTTATTATCAATTTATTTATGAAATATTTAATTATTCGTACCCAACCAAAAAAAAATGTAAGGAAGTTGCTATTCATGAATTTTGTTAATTAGAAACATGGGATCACATAGGAAAAATGATAGAGTGATTCAAGGCATAACATTGGAACTGTTATGTAGCCTTCTACTTACTGAGGGTTCAAATCCCCTTCTTTTCATATCTTCACCCTACTATTTTCTTCTCGTCCATTGTTTTTCCATTCTGTTGAATCCAAATATGACAATTTTCTATTACCGGTATTAATCTACCTCTATTTGTAATAAAGATAATGGAATGAACATTGGTTGGTAAGGGAAAAGTAAAAACTATTTTAAGAAGTGATAGAAGGAAAGTATCATGGATAAAAAATTAATGCATGAAAAGTTTAAAAAATGTCCCCTTTGGGGAGGGGAAAAAGAAGGGAGAAGAGCATAATTTCCAGATGCAGAACAACCAACCCCTCCCTTTTATTTCATTCTTGAGTCAATATTGATGGGAATAATACTCTATGACATCAATTCATTAATATTCAAACTAATACATTTACTATCTATTATTTGGTTAATAAATCCTTTATATTGCAAGGAATGAAAAGTTAATTGATTTTTGCAATTTTTCCTCTAGAATAGGTCTATATTCTTCTTAATGATACCTTTCAATCATTGCTGATCTATTATAATAATAATCACATCTTGAGTTTTGCAAGGTTAACTTGGTATATCTACCATATGGTCATTGAAACTGATATGTCTTTGATTAACTAATTATTTAGCTTTGGGAATGATGGGAGCCACACCCAATCAAAAAATAATATTATCCAAATGCATTTCAAGCAATTACAATAGGACCTAGCATGTTGATACTTAGGAACTTCTAGCAATACAAACATATTCCAACAATTGTAACCCTATTAGTTGGTAATGAAAACACGATTTCTTCTTCTGTTCTAGCGAGATACGATATTGAAATATTTTTTGGAAGAAGACTCATTCATAAAAAACTTTTTCTGTTTTGGTCTTTTACTAGTCATCTTTGGATTAGTTTTCAAACGACATATTATTTTAAGCAAGGTCCCCAATAATGGGATATATAAAACCCTTATTCAATTAACAAATAGTGTTGAAAATAAGAAATAATTGTATTATAACCTATATGAGTACTACTAGAATTATTCTTTATGGAAAACAAATATTTCTAATGACCCCAGATCATTTTGCAAAGAACGTAGTTATTGTGCTAATGGTCCCAATCATGGTATAGTCGTGTATCTAATGTAAATATTGTACTAGCCACCTTGCATTTATAGGGTCATTGTAAGTGCTTACTTAGTTCCCTATGTATACATGTTGAAGATAATAAATGCACCTATGCATAAATGTGTATGTAAAGATGATTTAAATATGTACTCATTATTGGGAAATAATTTAAATATATAAATTCATATATATGATATTGTAAACCCTATATGGCTATGGTAAATTCGAAGAAGATGTACAAACTTGGCTATTGAAGACCCTAGTTGGCTATTGTGACACCTTTATATTTCCAAAGATTAATTAATCTAGGCCTATTGATATAGCCCTATGTTGTTTGAAAAGGAAGGTCTCTAATGAGGGTTGAATTTCCTTACCTTATCCTAAGTAAAAGAATATGAATAATAATAAAAATTTGGTTAAAGAATAAAATTCTCAACATATATAAAATAAGGGTGTTTTCTTTTCCTTCCTCTATATGAGCCATGTAGCTATGAAGCTTAAAGCACATACATACACCTACAGGAGTAATTAGCGCATGGTTGAAGAAATTTATTTTCTCACACTCTGTTTGTTTTAAACTAGTCCTATGAAGGAGGTAGATGGATGGAAGTGAAGGAGAAAGGGGACCAAATAACACAACATTTATTGGACTAAAAGGTTGATGAGTAGTGATTGGGCCAATAGAGACAAGTGTGACATCTATGTTGGCCTAGAGAGGCTGGACTCTAACTAACATTCAGGCAGTTGAAAAAGAGAGGAAGACAATCTAGGAGGACACACATAATGATAAGAGAATAGTAGCATAAAAATAAAGGAGAAAAGAAGAACCAATAACACGAAAAAAGGGAGGGAAAGTTCACACAGACAAATAAGCACGAGAAGAACATCATCAAGGGCATCCATTGTAGAGGAAGGAGAGACACATAAGAGTTTGGAATTTTGTGGTAGGCATCACAAGGGAATCAAGTGAATTTGTAACACTAGATGTTATTCATGATAAAACTATGGAGACTTACCTATGATATGGTGCTAAAAATTTTACTAGTTTTGCAACTAATTAGTGTCTAGATGCTAGGCATATTTAAGTACGTAGTGTTTTCTGTTTGGAATTGGGTTAATTGAGATACATGATGTGAATAACATAATCAAATTCATTAATATGGTGTTAACTCTTATCGCTATTTTATATTACCTTATATGCATTGGATAGATGGCATTTATATCTCCTATATGCTGATTGGCTAGAAATACACTTTAGTAATGGTAGTGCTTGATTTTCCTTATCCTTGAGAGGGGAAAACTCTTGTAGCCATTTCCTTTCTATCTACATAATGGTAGATATACACTTTGGTAATGTTATTTCTAGACAAGAGAATAATAATTTTCAACCATGACAGTTTCGCTTAGCTGGTATAACCTTCATGCCTCATACAATTGCACCATAGACATGATTTATTTATTTTATTATTATTTTTTGTAATGTTAATGGAACTAGCGTTCAAGTTCTCTGGGGTACTCGAGTTGAATTAGGGTGGATAGTTTTCATGTCTAGAGGTCCTCATAAGCTAAAGGGTGCAGGGCTCTAGCTTCCCTAGACTAGTTTATTTACCGAGTGCTCAGATTTAGTACACTCTAGATTCTGAGAACTCGGTGGAGTGGTTGAGAAACCTCATGGGGGAGGCCAATCTCTGGAAACCATGAAATGAGAAAGGGTGGATATTTTCATCTCTGGAATCCCTCATTGGTTAATGGGCGGAGGATTACCTCTAGAAACTAGTACACGCCACAACTAACAACGTATATGTAGGATAGAGGTGGA
This sequence comes from Pinus taeda, assembly GCA_000404065.3. Lineage (NCBI taxonomy): Eukaryota > Viridiplantae > Streptophyta > Pinopsida > Pinales > Pinaceae > Pinus > Pinus taeda. The sequence goes on from APFE030966930.1 coordinate 181,671, forward strand.
ATGGATCTCTAGAATCCCTGGTCTAGTCATTGGGACAAGATTCATAAACTAGGAGGTGGTAGCATTGGTGGTAGTCCATTAGTAGTCCACAAGAGAATTATAGGCCTTATATCAATGACCATTTGGTAGCCTTACTACTTTTGATGTCCCAAATATGCTTGGACTGTCCACCTACCTGCACATGGTTGCTAGATTATAACACTATGTACGTTTCCCTTATACACCACAAGTCTGTATGTGCATAGTTAGAAGAGTTTAGTGACATGTATAGTTACTATTTTTCATAGTAGAAAGGTGTGGAATAATGGATATGATACTGCAATCATGTATGTGGATTTAAAAATAGAATTTTGTATGTTTTACATTGATGTTAACTAATATACCATCCCCATGTTGATTGCTATGCATACCCTAGTTAAATAGTGTATATATCTCCTTGCCATGATGCAAGCTCTATGGAGGTCTCACTCCTCCTTAAGTCTGATTTGGAATTTTATAACACCTCGTGGTATCATTGGTTATCCACTTCAAGCTGGTGTCAGGATGGAACTTCAATTTTTGATGACATATAGAATGGCATTGGTGGTTCTTGCAACAAACTTAGCATGTTGACTACAGCTTACTATAACTCTGACCCTGGTATTCCTTTGTATAATATTTATTGACTTATGCTACTAGTTGTCGCTTATTCCATTGTCTGTGGCTTATTATTATGGTCCTTCCTTGTATAATCTCTATTATTACGATCATTTTTCCTAGTATTCAACTTTTATTCTATTTACATATGCCCTCTCTGAGGACTATGCAATTGTTAGTTTCCCATACATATATATGCAATAGAGTAGGGAAGCTCGTATCGAATTAATAATTGTAACTATAGATAACTTTCTTACATAGACGGCAAGAGAAATTCGTGCATGTAGCTTTTAATGTCATTATCATCTTGTGCAATCATAAGATATTGCCATAACCTATGCATGATTGTCTAAATTCCAGCATGTATTGTCCCACTATAATATTTTGGGTAAATGTAAACTGAAAATGTTTTCATTGTGTATTTATGGCTGGGAATGATGCTATATGTAATTGTAACACTAGGCATAATACATTGTTACAACATGTGATGTCATTCATAATTACACATGATGTCATATGTAAGTTTAATGTTTTGGATAATACATTTTTACAAGATGTGATGGCATTCATGATTAGGCATGATTTCATCTGTAATTGTAATGCTGGGCATAATACTTTGTTACAAGGTGTGATGTCATTCTTGATTAGGCATGATGTCAATGTGCTGTCATTATGGAGTAGCCTCATTCCTTATATCCCTGGTATAGAGGATGTTGCATATATTCCTTAGATACTATCGACAACTTAGAAGTCTGCCACAAAAGCAAAATTGCAAGTAAAAGAACAAGCGAATGTCTTAATTTAGATATTATTTTCTTCAATCCTGATCATAGAATGAGCTCCATATTTGGTCATATACCTGCCTATATGGAGGTATATTATTGAATAGTCCTCAATATATATAAATTCCTTCTTAGGTTTCTACGCTAATGAGAATTCTGCAATAAAATCCCAACATTATCAATGGAAGATGCCCACTTTAACTCTATGGATTACCAATTCCCCTTACCTTCATAATCATAGTACTCCAATATCATTATCTTTTAGGCATATTCAAATATAATTGCCTTCACTTTTCCTTCCATGTGAAAAATTAGGGTCATATAAAAACATAGTATGCTTTTTAAATATCAATACTCTCTTAAAGTCCATGTTGTACTAATTCATAAAGATAATCACAAGCTACATCCTAAATCCAAGAAGGAAACATTTAACCAGACCCAAGAAATAATCTGTATTTACATGTCCACAGATCTCTCTCCTCATTGCTTTAGAAAAGGAAAAGCTTCTAAGTTAAGCATTAGTTCCTATGTGTACATAACATTTAGTCTACCAATGCTAGTTGAGGTAAATTCTTAGAAACCATTGGGAACATTCCAAGCAGTGGGAAGGAATAACTTCCAAGCAGCTATAAAAAGGCCTTTCCTATATTATATTATTTCATCGATTCCCTTTCTAATTAGTAATGCACATAAATCAGGCCACTATATCTCCTTGTCAATTCGTGATACAGTGATATCATAACACATAATTCACTTGATCCAAAGCAACAATCACACCTAATGTGAACCAATGGATAGCTAAGTGATCCAAACAATTGAATAGAATCTTGCATTGTATATATAGAGATTGAAAAGTGAATTCACTGGAAAGTGAAATATAGTAAAGTTCTTGTGTGAAGTTATTATTATCATAGAACCATTGAATTTTAGTAGAAAATGAGTGAAAGTGAGACTTTAGTTTTCTATCACGAGCTTTATAGTCAAAATAAATTATAAGATGGTATTTTTTGCTTTAAAAAAAATGTATAAAATATAAATAAAATTTGATACTCTTAATTTTATCTTGGGAGTTGACTCTACCAGCCACTCCTTCAGGTCTATACTTATAAGACGGTGCCTTACAAGGGCGTGTTAATAGTGGTATCAGAACCCAAGTTTCAACATTGGGCCTTGGGGTGAAACTAATAAAAAATTATATTAATGAATTAAAATTATCATGTATACATATGCGTTCTAGTTGGTATTAACAACTATAAGTTTATAAGACATTTCTATCATGCTTATCTATCTAATGTAACTGATAGTTGCATGCATCGATGTCAACACATCATAGGCACCAATATGGAAACATAATGAACAATAAGATGGTTGAGTACAACTATGACATATCTCAACATGAGCCAGAAGTAGGATCCATTGGATTGAAGAGGTCAACTGAGTAGCGTGGAGAAGGAGACTATCTTGAATGGGTAGAAACCTTGAGGAGTCTTAAGTCCAAGCAAAGAAGTTACAAAGCTAAACATGAAAGATGGGTCAAGGCACAAGAAAGGCAAGTAGAAGTCAATGTTATTGTCTTACATAGCCTTTCAAAACTACTGGGGCAAGAACAATATGAATCGAGAGTCAATCCTTGAAATAGATAGAGACACAAGGAAGCAGATACAAATGGAGCAGATGGAAGCTGATCTAGGAAGAAACACAGATTGAAAAGTGATGATACTGTAAAAGGAGGTACCATAGTATGTACCACTAAGAGGGGAAATAGTACACATACAACATTATAGTTCCTCTCATAGGAAGCATTATCTTCGTTAGAACATGAAGGAGGTAGATTACATGCTAGAAGAGTTCAAGAGGGAAACCCCCCTACCTTTGATGGAAAATTGAGGAAATATTAATATTCAGAAGCCTGATTGCTAGAAATGAGGAAGCTCTTCAGCACTCATAATTAATCTAAGAACATGAAGGCAAGGTTGGGTACATTTAGCCTAAATAAAAAAGCTAATATATTGTGGGAAGACATATAAAATGTGAAAAACATACAAGAATAAGATATTGCTTGGTGAGAATTTGAGGTGATGTTTAAGAAAAATTACCTCTCAAAGAGATATTTCAATAGAAAAGCAAAGGAATTCTATTATGTGAGGATGGGACAAATGTCAGATGATGAATACACCACCAAATTTTTAGAGTTGTTGCGATATGTACCCTACCTGAAGGAAAATAAAGAAAAATTTCAAAGATTTATCATTTGAATACTCCAACCTTTCAAAGATCAAATTGAATATGATAAACATTAGAAATTATAAGATTCCATCAGAAAATTGAAGTATTGCTATGACTAGTTGGCGCGTAGGCCAAAATTTAACAGTGGTTGGAACTTGAAGAGTAACAGAAAGAATAAAGGAAAATGTCATAAAAAATGAATGAAAATTAAAACCAAAGGTAAAGAGGAAGGCGTAACCTCAACCAATACAAACTAACCTTAACCAAAGTTCAAACCAATTGAGAAAGGGCATGAGCATCAACTTATAGGAAGACATAATATATCAGATGATAAGAAACCCTTCCAATGTTTGACATGTGGAGAAAATCACCATAATTTAGATTACATACAATCAAAGTATTTTAGGTCACAAATCTACAACATATAAGACACCCAAACGATGAGGGACGTAGCCCACAATATACCCATGATATATGCCATTGTGAAAAATATACAAGCTGACCATCATGCCTCCATCATTGAAATGGAAGGTGAAATTTGTGATCAAATCTTATCTATTTTGATTGAACCTAGCTCCATTTAAAATTATATTAGTGCCAAGCTTGTAGATCACTTCCAGCTAGCCAAATAAACCCATTCAAAAATGTGGTTGGTCCAACTAGCTATAGGGACAAAGAGAAGAGTAATCCAATCGGTAAAATTATGTGCATTTGAACTCAACAACATGCTAACCATATCTAGCCTTAATCCTCTTTCCCTAGGTGCATATAGTACTCTAATGACCATGGATTCGTTGTACACCCATCAGAAAAAGTAGGTTGTTACGAGAATCCTATTGAATGCTAAAATGAGGCTTGGGAAAGAACAACACTACAAGTGAAAAGTAAACCTACCTCAGTAAGAATTATTAACACTATTCAAGGTAAGTGGAGCCATAGAAAAGGGTGTACTCTATTTTCTATACACATCTCTAGTAATTTAGAAGCTAATAGTAATATAGGGAAAGAAGACAATGAGGTCCTAGATAGATATCATACTCTACAACAATACCGGGATGTATTCCCTCTAGACATCCATGGTTTACTCCCTCATATGGAGGTAAAATTTTCTATTGAATTGATGCTAGGGTCAACACCATCATCCAAGGAACCCTATAGGATGAGTACCCTTGAGTTGGTAGAACTAAAGTTACAATTAAAGGAGATGCTTGATAAAGGCTACATAAGACCAAGTGTATCTCCATGGGGAACACCAATATTGTTTGAAAATAAAAAAGATTCCACACTCAGATTATGAATTGACTACATGAAATTAAATAAGGTGACCATCAAAAATAAATACCACTTGCTGCGGATTGTTGATTTATTTGATTAGTTGAGGGGAGTGGCAGTATTCTCCAAAATTGATTTGAGGTCAATCTATCATCAAGTGTGTATCAAGGAGGAGGATATCCATCAGATAACCTTTTAAATAATATATGGGTACTAAGAGTTCATGGTGGTGCCCTTTGGGCTTACAAATCCCCCTACCACTTTTATGTTCCTAATAAACAATGTGTTGTGCCTTTATATGGATAAATTTGTGATTGTATTTTTCGATGACACATTGGTATATTCGTGAACCAAGAAGAAACATGAAGACCATTTAGAAGTAGTACACCAACTATTAATGGAGAATAAGCTCTATGAAAACATGATAAAATATGATTTCCATAGATGGGATAACAATGGATTCACAAAATATGAAAGCCATTATGGAATGGTCAACACCAAAGAATGTAATAAAGGTAAGCTCATTCATTGGATTGGTTGGTTAATATAGGTGGTTTATTATATCTTTCTCGAAGATAGGCCATCCAATCACTGCCTTACATAAAAAATGGAAGAAGTTTGAGTGCACAATTGAAGGTGAAACAAGTTTTGATTAGTTGAAGCAATTTCTCACCAATGCACCAGTCTTGAGGATCCTTGATCCATACAAGGATTTTGTAGTTTGGACGAATGCCTGGAAATAAGGGATCGGTGGGGTCTTAATGCATGATAGACAAATGGTTTTATATGAGCCATGAAAGATGAATTAACATGCACTAAATTATGTGACGCATGTCTTGGATCTAGCCGCTATTATCCATGCATTAAAAAAGTGGAGGCATTATCTCCTCGGTAGAAGATTTATGTTAATGACTGAACATGGAGGACTGAAATAATTGTTTCACTAGCCTAAGTTGAATCTAAGGAAATTTAGGTGGGTGGCAACACTTAGTCAAATTGACTTTGAGATCAAATATATAAAAGGAAAGGATAAAATATTTATTGATTCACTTAGAAGAAAAGTGAAAAAAAACATTTGACAACCATTATCTCTTATGGAACTAACCTTGGAGAGCGAATTATAAATGCAGGAAAATATGACCAGGAATACCAATAGATAGCATCAGAGTTACAACATGCGAACAAGGAAGATAAGAGTGAGGAATATATCCTCATAAATCAGGGCTTGACAAAATTCAAAAATAGGATCTATGTGCCAAAAACTGATAAATTGAAGAAACTCATACATAAGGAGTTCCATTCCAGACCATATTCCAGTCATTTAGGATATCAAAAGACCCTCATAGCCATAAAAAATGTTTTACTACTGGCCTAATAAAAAAGGGAGCTAGTAGACTTTGTTTCGAAATGTATAGAGTGCCTACAGGTAAAGGATAAATGTAAACACCGATCAAGATTATTACAACCTATTCCCATTCCAATATGGAAACAACAATTGATATCCATAAATATTGTTACAGGGTTGCCATGGACATCTAGCAAACACGATGCAATCATGGTGGTGTTATCACTATGACAACGATCCTCCAAAATTTTTACCTATGTCAATTTTGGAGCCTATAACAACTATCCTTTAAAGCTCCTAGTGTCACCTCCTTGTCACACGGAATGAGTCGAGGTTGCGGACAAGATCGACCTTCCTAGTATCTAAAGATATCTAGTGACAAGCAAGCCAATCAAAAACTATCTTTCTCTAAATATGAAATTAAAAACAAAGGCAAACAAGTGTTTTAGGCCTACCTTGGGTCCAATGCAAGTTTGTGGAAGCCTCACTCCCGTGCTCCAAAAGAGCTTCCTTGAAGTGATTATGAAAACACCAACAAGCAAACAAATTAAATACCACCTGAAAAGCCAATATCATAAAGCATATTCATCATAATGGTCAAGGAGATTATGAAACAAACCACATAAGGCAATTTGTTGAGAAAAATGAATCTGATTGTATTAATTCAAATCAAAGAAGAACTTTACAACCTATGCCTTGATGTTGTACAAGCTACTCCCAGGGTCTGACAGGAAGTCTCCTCTACTTTGACAAGTTTCACTCACTTCCCAATGAAACCAAAAGGTATGTGATCTCTCCTCTCAAGTTTAACTAGGAAGTCCCAATTCCATCAGCATTTACCCTAAAATATGTCTAGTTTCTAACCTCCCCAGCAACTGACCCAATGCCTTAATTTACAGTGCAATGGAGGGAAGTTACTAGGTCCTCCTTCAAAGGGATAAAGCCCTCCTTCAAAGGGATAGCTCCTCCTATCAAGGGATTAGCTCCTTGTCTTTTGGGATGCATGAACCACCTTGGAGCGAACAATCCATGTCAAAATTCCTTCTAGAAAAATCTAGAATTAACCCAAAGTAAGTTTTTTAGAATAAACTTGCACCTTTTTAACTTTTACAGGGGTACACACCCACCACTTTATAGACAGAGTGTGCAGATACGAAGGTAATATGAACAAAGGGTGTGGGCCCACAGGCAAAAGTGAGAGAAAGTGCGGAACCAGAGTTTTATTGATTTTCAATGTCTTTCTCTTATTTGTAAAGCTTGACATGAAGAGCTAAGGTCTTCGACTTGCTTAGGAGGCCAATATAAGTGATGATAGACCCATATTGACTGCAAATAGTCATGGTGATGATATTTTTGTGTAACAGATTGCCCCCTAAAGTGCGAAGTCTGTAGTAGATGAGGATTTCATTTATCATTTAGGAAGAGTGAAGTAATTTATCATTTCAAGGATCATCTTGTGGAGAGCCCGGTTGGAACCTGTGAAAACATTCAAATGCAAAATATATATATGAGATCATATCATCGTTGAGGTAGGAATTCCCATACTCAGATCAAAACTAACTAGAAAACTGACTACTGCTATGATATAGGAACGATATTGTAATACATCACAAGTATAGACACATGTAGACACAGTATGGACACAACCATCTGTTTATGAATAGTCTATAATGAATACAAAATTCCTCGCAGCCTGGATGGTGGAAACTAGATCCAGGGTCTTCATTTCTACTTCCCAAAATAGTATGATTCTATCCATGCGAATGAATGTGTCGAAGTCGAACATGGTAGAAACCACTTGATTACCAGTCAATGATGTAAACTATTAACAAGTGTGAGAGAAACCACCAATAATGACAATGGATCTCAAAGTACTCAGTACAATCCATGAGATGTGATTAGATGTGTTAATGTCAAACATGTCACGAAATCCTTCGATCGAAGGTCAATGATTCAACCTAATGTCAAAGGCGAGAAGCTTGCCATTAAGGCATGCAAATCCCAAGGTACTGGTGATTTCTAGATAATCTTTCTAGATAAAGAGCTGAAGTCGATAGAAAGTGATCCGTCGTAGGCAAGCCCACAACATGAAATCATAGATCAAGTTTGAAGAAATTTAGTTGCAAGGACTGACTCAGGGATGGTCAAGATGGATGACAGATATTTTTTGCAAATGAATGGCCTATTTGCACTGACCTCTTGAACACACAACGACACAATATATGGTTTGGTGATGATTGACCCAAAGTTAATACCCAGAAACTGGCTGGAGACTTTCAATGTGGTTCGATCAACTGTTAGGCAAAGGATTTCCCAACCCAGGTGAATGAAAGTGTCGTGTTCAAGAGTGGTTACAAAGTATGACAAACAGGCTCATTTTTCTCTCTTTCCCCCACCATTTCTGGTGAGTACGTCTTTATTTTTTTACAATCTTGAGGAGGATAACATATGCTTGATTATAAGTTCATCCTTTAGATGAGTCCAACTTAGTTTAAATTCGAACCCTAAGAAGGAATGGTCCGTTCTTGTCTGTAATTGAACAGGTCCTTTACTGTCGAAATTTAATGATTCTAGTATAGAAGAAACTCAGCGTTTTTCATTTTTAGAGAGTCTGGAAAAACTTAAGAAGACTCTAGGGTTGACCTTTTTCGTAAATTTGTGTCTCCCAAGCCCGAAAAGGTATAAAATAATACTTGAGAGAACCGCTTGATCTTTTACGACCAAGGAGTACTTTTCGTAATTAGTGCCTCTGATCCGAAAAAGTAAAAAAGCGATCAATGACACGTCATGTTATGACCAATATCAAATTTGAAACGATAAAAACTCGGCGATCTTTTCATGTTTTATAGTTAGAAAAGGGCTATAAGAGGTCCGTCTTTTTATTTCCATTTTAACGAGCTTAAAAGGAAAAACTCGGCAATCTTTTCATGCTTTAGGAGTCAGAAAAGAGCTTAAAGGTGACTCTAATGTTTTTCGTTGAAAATGATCGATTTCACCTGAAAAATCCGTTATCCTGAACAAAAACTCAAACATTATTCATACCTATTTAAAAAGGGGTAAAAATGTTGCAAAAAACACCTTTTTAAAGTGAAACATAAACAAATTTGGAAATTATTTACTCAAAAAACTTATAAAAATGACTTTTTACCATTCATTTTTACCATTTGAGATTGGGGTGAGAAAAAAGGGCTTTTGACCAGAAACTTGCCGTGAAGATTGTGGAAAATCTGTCCGTTGGAATCTAACGCCATCTCCTCCAGGTAATCCACATCATCCTACTCTTCATTTCTATCCATTTGAAATTGTTTTTTAGGGGTTGATTTTTATTTTTAGGAGGGTTTTAGGTTTCAAAACCCACGTGCAGGGGCCCGCGGGTTTACCACAGGGGACCCGCATACCCCGACTTTTTTGCAATGGGAGAAAATTCGAGGGTACACACCTACCGTGAAGGCAAGGTGCGGCCCTCACGCACTGTCCCTAACAAGAAGGTGCGTACCTCGTGCAAAGGTTTGTAAAAACCTAACTAACTCAAAAATTACCCAAAGAAATCAATTTTATGTATTCTAATTCGCTTTTTTACTTAGATGTAGGATAAACATCATGCTTGATTGGCGAGAATGGGAGCATGAGGATGTAGACCTTGCCGCGATGAATCATCAACTTTCGATTGATTCATTGAAGGCATGTGGCTTATACAAATTTTGGGCCATACCTGGCATGAGGGCCCAGGTGGAATTTTTGCAGTGGCTGGTTGATAGATGTAGTATACAGGACCAATGCTTCTTTATTGGTGGGCACCAGCTCAAAATCGAGCCAGCAGATATATACTTTTTTGACTAGTTTTCCTAGAAGAGGTGAACATTTGACTCTATTCGGGGCCAGGGCAGGTGGCCAGTCTATCGAGAGCCTCCGACTAGAGTACTGGAACGTCCAGAATCGAGATAGAGGGATAGATATCAAAACTATATCCCGTCCTGAACTCATGGTTATTGGGTTTATAGTTACCAGACTCTACGGTAGCACAGCGCTACACATAGCCACCAAATCCCAGATGCGGATGGCAGTCGATTGCTTTCGAGGCACCATTTTCAACTGGTGTGATGTTGTGTTGGCCAATGTGAAAAGCCAACTAAGTAGGGCCAAAAACGGACAACTAAAGACTTTTGGATATGGTGCTATAGTTGTGAGTTTTGGTCTAGAGAGGGTTCTGATGTTGATCCCGCAGCACCTCACTGTTGGATCTGGGCTTCCTCGAGAGCCCAAACTGATGCGATGGGTTGCAGTTATGGCCTGTCATCCTGATGAGGGGACCAAGGTCGTTCGATTCAAACCTGAGTATTTCCAATGGTTGGAGAACCGGGTTTTTTCTATCCAGGACTTTCCTTATGCTGGGGTTGATTTTCGTGGGGACCCAGACATGGCTCTTCTGCCAGGAGAGAAATGGGATGACACAGGTAAAAAAAATTTCAACATTTTCCTACTTTAATTTTTTTTTTTTTTTTTTTTATATCGTCCCAAAACTGATAATAAAAAGTTTCAAATGCAAATGTGGGCCCACGGCAACTAGCTTCTCTCTGGCCTTACGAGAGGAAACAACCAGTTGCACTGGCTCCAGCCGCACTAGACAAATCAGCAGAGACTTTGGCCGAGTTGGAGAGCCATCTAGAGCGTCTGACAGGGGACATTCTAGAGACCAACATAGATGACATCCCTCGTCGACTTGAGCGCTATGTGATTGGGGTCCCAGGACCTTTTAGGTGGTTCCTTTGTAAGGTGGCCCGTGCAGTGGTGTCGTATCGAGATCATCACCTGTGATGGGATGATCACCTATTGTAGTCACATGTGACATTTTTCTTTTTGTACTTATCAATTTTGCCGATCATAAGGTGTTTTTCAACCTATGATCGAGGACGATGTATATTTTGGCACACTCCTATATTATATAATATCATCATTACCGGCTTATCTTGTTAAACATGTTATGGAATGTTTTTAAATTTACTTGTATGATTATTGCACGTGTCTATTTAACATTTGAGAAGAAATTGCATCTGCTAATGTATTTAGAGATCTTAGAATATGTTGATATTGAATATAGTCAAATTCACGTTCCAAGAGACGCACTCTAAAAAATAATCTCAATAATACTGGATTTCTAATGGCGTATACTCTATTAAGCTGTAATACAGCGAGTTCAGAATCTAACCTCACTATCAAACTCCGAATCCCAAATAAAATAGATTCACATAATAACTCAATCACTGCAATATACTCTGCAATGTTGTTTGTTGTTTGACCGAGGCTTACCCCATGCATAGATACCAAATTGTCAGAGGGCGAATAGATAACCCATGCTGTGGGAGAAATATTCTATGTACTACGACAAGCACCATCAGTGAAACCAATGTATGTTTGGAGAGGCATCGACATCTGCGACATCAAGAGTAAAACCAGGATAAGCGAGAATAACGATGAAAAACTCTCTCTAAGCTAAGCACACTTTTTAATCTAAAACACACCAGCTAGAAAGAAAACTAACCTAACTAAAAAATCTCCACACTCATTTTAAGCATAATACCTCTTTAGGTAAAGACCATTTCTGGGTTTACCTAAAGAGACCCCGTCAAAGTCTACCAATTCATAGGCCCCTTTTGCTAGCTTTCGCTTGACAACATAGGGACCATGCCACATAGGCAAGAATTTTCCAGCACCTAATTTATCATTTTCCTGATCGTACAATAAGACTAGATCTCCTTCCGAAAAATTTCGAGGGATCACATTTCGATCATACTGAGCTTTAATACGTTTTGCATGAGATTCGATCGCTAATGTAGCATCGCGTCGATTCTCATTTAGCTAAGACAAGTATAAAAAATGTCTTTCCTCTTCAGAAGTGGCTGGAAGTAACTCAATGGCCATTCACAATGACGAGATTTCGCACTCAATAGGTAACGCAGCTTCCAAACCATAAACTAGTTGGAAAGGAGTGAAACCTGTCGACATTTTACTGAGGTTTGATATGCCCAAAGCGCTAAAAATAGCATGTTGTGCCAATTCGACCGATGAATCCCAATAATTCGTCGAGTCATGATGACTAGAACTTTGTTGATGGCTTCAACCAGGCCACTAGCTTGTGGATAATAAGGAGTTGAACTATCATGACACAAGCCAAGCTGGCCTATAAGTTCAGTCATCATAACATTTCGAAAATGACGCCCATGATCAGTGATAATCGCTTGTGGAACACAAAACCTAGAAATTATATGATTGAATACGAAAATCGCAGATGTTTTTTCGTCTGCCTCAAATGTAGGCATCGCCTCATCCCACTTGGTAAAATAATCTACCGCAAGGATAATATACGCATGCCCCCCGGCTGAGTGAGGGTTACATGTAATAAAATCGATACCCCATTTGGAAAAAGGACCAATGACAATTATAGGGTGAAGAGGAGCAGGTGGAGTGCACATCTTTCGATCAAAAATTTGGCAGTTGTGGCATTTTCGTACAGCAATAATACAATCTTTAAACATAGACAGTGAGATGTAGCCAGTACACAATATCTTTTGGGTTGTGGCATACCCAAACATATGACTTCCACTCGCTCCAGAGTGACAGTCATTTAGGACCCTTTCAGCTTCCTCATGAGTCAAACAACGTTGAAAAAGAGAGTCCGCCCCATGACGATAAAGAGTATCTCCAATAATTTTGAATTGTTGGGACTGGAATCATATTTTTCGACGTTCTGATCATGAAATATCCGGCCGAAAGGATTGGGTTTGGAGCTAAAAGATGATATCCCCATACCACGGATCTAAAGTGCTGATTAGAAACAAGGATTTGTCCGTAATGGGCTCCTCCGCCACAGTTTCCATGTCAGCACGTGGGAAGTCACACATTAATTCTGAAAAAACTAAATATTTCTTTGACTTAGAATTTTCAAACTCCAAGTCGAACTCCTGCAGGATGACAATCCATTTGGAGTACTTGGCCCCCAGCAATTGCTTGGTCAAAATATAGATCATAGGGTTACAATCAGAAATAACTGTAGTCTTACGTAGTAAAATGTAAGGACAAAAACGTTGGACAGCTTGAACAGTTGCCAATGCCAATTTCTCCACATGTGAGTAATTTAGCTCAGTTGGATTTAACATTCGACTAAGGTAATATATCACATGTTCAGTACCAAATTCATCTTCCTGAACTAACACCACTCCGATGGTGGAATGGGAGGTGGCGAGATACAAGAAGTAATCCTGGTTGTAGTTGGGAGGATGCAACAACGACGCATGGGTCAATGCCTGTTTTAGTGCATCAAAAGATTTCTCAGGTATCTCATCCCAAAAGAATGAAGTGTTCTGCTTCAACAACCGAGTAAAACCCTTTGTGGTCTTGGTGTAGTTAGGGATTAATAGACGTAAAAAGCTTGCTTTCCCTTACAAACTTTGGAGTTGGTGAAGACTCGAAGGAGGAGGCAATTTGATAATGGCTTCAACCTTCGAGGGATCAACGTGAATGTCAGCTTTCGAAACAACAAACCCCAGTAATCGACCCATTTCAATACAAAAAGCACACTTATGGGGATTCAACCTAATCTGGTAATGCCTACACCTCATAAAGATTGCTCTTAAATGGACGAGATGATCAGCTCGATGTAATGAATGAGTAGGCAAGTCATCGAGATAAGGTTGCACAATGTGCTTGATATCATGAAAAGCATAAGACATGGCCCGTTGAAAAGTTTCTCCAGTGTTCTTGAGCCCAAAAGGTAATTTGAAATAAGAAAAAGTCCCCCATGGACCAATGAATGCCATTTTTGGTTGATCAGCAGGTAGAATATTGACCTTCCATACCTGGCCATAGACAACGTGATCGCAACAGTCCTCGATTGCTGGCCAGTAGATTGAGACATCGCTTCAGATTTGACTGCTGGGTCTAGCAAGTATGCAACGAAGCGAAAAAAGGAAGAGGCCAGGCTGAAGATGCAACAATTGGCTAAGAAAAGGAAGAAGAAGGATGAGGATAAAACGAAGGCGGAACACTCTTCCACAAAGCAAACAGGAGGACAGGAAGAAGAGGAGGAGAGTGGCTCCAGAAGAATCTGCCTCACCTCCACCACACACTTCTTCTATTCAGCCAATTCATGGGCATGAGCTACAACTAGCTTGTGGATTTCTTAGTCAATGAAATCATTAAAACCATTGTGTTCTAATACCTCTTCCATGTGATCCTTACATGCCATATAATTCGAGCTACCATCCAATGCATACTCGAGTCTCAAGCCATTGAACTCCATCAGTGAACTTAGAGGTATGATAAGAATTCAATTTTACTTCTCCATCCAAGAACTTCAAACTTCAAAGTTTTCCTTCTTCAGTATATTATTTACTGCTTTGATCACCTTTGCTCTGATACCGTGTAGAAATTCTCATTGTAGATTACCTGATAATGAAATATACTAAAGAAAAATACTTAATCTACTTCTACAATCAAACTTGCAGAAGCTTAATCGATTTGAGCAAGATCAAACATAACACGTATAATAGAGAAGAAGAATAAATACACATGAAACAAGGAAGAATACTTTAGGGAAAGCCTCAGCTAAAAGCCCCGCTATCTGTATTATCATACAAGGGGAAATATCTCAAGATTACACAACGCTTTAGCTCTCACAACTATCTAGCTCTCAGTACAATCCCTCGCTCCTGCTCATAGACTAAATAGACAACTCATATGCCTTCTCCTCTATCCTCCAAGCTTCCAATTTCCTTGTGACACTGCCAGTGCGCGCGTCATCCAGGAAGCACCCATAGAAGGAAAAACCCACCGCGTAGGAGAAGGGCAAGGTGGTTGACCTAGAACTTGAAGAAGACAGTGAAGAACTCAATATAGGTGGGGATGACATTGATATCAAGGCCAAGGACATTGATTTTGAGGTGTATGACCCTATCTCTAAATTGCTTGAGTACATTCCTCCACGTAGAGGCAAGGCAAAGGTTCTGAAGGACATTGATGAAAGCAAGGTCACACTGCATACACCCTTACTATCAGTCAAAATTGTCTTTGAAGGACCGTTTCTGGGGCGCATCCCCTATATAAAATTGGAGTATTGGGATTTAGCTGATACGGAGCGCTTTCTGCAATTAGCAATAGATGAACTCATGCACCGCGTCTTCTATAAAGACTTGCTGTGACCATGTTGGAGCCAAGAAAGTGGGTAAAAGGTGTGCATAAGGCTAGTCTATTAAACATGTTATGGGTACCACATTACAACCACATGCCCATAACCATGATAGTGATCAAGTAGCTTCTATGCTTGGTACACGATGGGTGCCTATGGCTAAATGAGTCGATACCGATCACTCACATGCTAATCCACAGGTAGCCGCTTAGATCTTGGCAGGAAATATTATGAGGAATTGTTGCATAGATGAAGTGCCGACATTAATAGTGTCATTAGCGGTCTAGTGCATGGAGGGCGTACAGTTCATCTAGGTGTGCTACCTCTATAGTGAGTTCCTCGCGAACTATAGAGAGGTGCAAGATCAAAGAAAATTGTTTCACTATGCATAGTTGTTGCTATCCATAGTGCTGGTCGCATGTGAGTTACCAGAGGATAGTTAGTTTCCTCTGGTCACATAGGACCTACCGGAAGCAACGAAGTTCGCTTCACTTTGGGCTACGAAGGACCCCCAAAGGGTTAAGGAAAAAAAGGTATTTTGGACCTTGATGGAGATGAGTATCCACATGGACATCAGCTGTAAGTTGTGGTTGTCACCGACAGTTTTTTATCAGTTGACAGAGTATGTCGAGTTCAAGGCGAACTTCCACCATGTCTTCGTGCCTGCGCAGAAGGATCCTGAACAAAACTTGTATGACCTTCCATACATGGCCACAGAAAGTGTGATCGCAACAGTCCTTGATTGTTGGCCGGTAGATTAGCCCACCACTTCAGATTTGTCTGCTAGGTCTAGTAGGTTTGTAGCGAAGCGAAGAAAGGAAGAGGCGAGGTTGAAGATGCAACAATTGGCTGAGAAAAGGAAGGAGAAGGATGGGGATAAAAAGAAGGCATAGCACTCTTCCACGAAGCAAATAGGAGGACATGATGAAGAGGAGGAGAGTGGCTCTGATAGGAGTCAGAAGTCACCTTCCTTTGAGACAGAGGAGGAAGAACAAAAATCAGACCAGGGAGTAATCGACCGAGAGACTACTTTGTTCCAGATTAAGTGCAACAGGGAATAGGAGAATGTAGGGCTGCAAAAGAAGTCCAAGTCCAGCAAGACCTCCCTTCACCCAATCACCTTGAATGAAGGTGATTTGAACGACATTGGTGATGCAGTAAGGGATGTGACTGCAGAACTACTACAGCAGTTCGAGTAGTAGCATAAACACACCTTGGGCACCATTCAGATGGGTCTGCATGAGCTGTAGATCTAGGTTTCATAGGTACAAATTAGTGTGGTATGAAGCAACATGGCATTAACTAATTTGGCACATGGCACCTTAGAAGCAGCAAGGATAGTGTGCACACTAGATCCCCAGGCAATAGCACCGTCTCATGGAGCACTGACCACAGTAGCAGAAGCTAAAAAGGCCATTGTTAGTACCATCAAGGGATTTGGGCTAAACTTGGTGACGCTTCCTAGCGAAGCCCTTGACACCTTGCAAGATGGTGTGATTGCCAAAATTTAGGCTTGACAACAGCCTGCACTTAATGTTACAGTAAGCAGAGGATGAACAATGCTCAGATGGCTACATAGAAAATTTTTGCCATTGATCTTCTTAAGGCCATCACAGACAAGAATGAGCATACAAACAAGGTAGTGGCTAAGGAATGCAGGATTGTTCCAGAGCTAGATATTCCTAAAGTTGTGCCAGTGGACATGAGAATTTAGAAGCTCTCTAGCGGAGTGTGCGAAGCGTCAAAAGAACTGGCTAGGGTTTAGTTTGATCTGAACCTTAAGATTGCAAAACTAAAGTTACAGGCCCAGCCTTTGAATCCACCAGAGGTGAAGGAAAAACGTGAGGCCATTATCAAAGATGCCATAGCAGCTATAGATGTCACTGTCAAGGAGTGCACTATGCTCTTCGAGTAGTTGCTCGAAGTAGTCACCAACCTATAGGAGGATGTCATGCGGAAAGAGTTATTTTTACTGACAAAACTAACCTCCCTAGGAGCCTAAGACTCTCTAGTGACAAACAAGACAATTAAGAGCAATCCTTCTCTAAGCATGCATTATCATATGAGAAACCAAGTGTTTTTCGATCCTACCTGAAGTCCAACGCTGTTGTAGTAGTCTAGCCTTGTTGATCCAGATGAGCTCCTCCTTCACTTCGAAACCTGCATACACTAACAATCAAACGATTACATAACACCTGAATATTCCATAAAACAAAGCATATTCAACATATAGACCAAGG
>APFE030966930.1:207507-255815 GCA_000404065.3 Pinus taeda
TTGACAAGGAGGATAATATGACTATTGATGGAGCCATATTAACTGCAGATAGTCATGGTGACAAATTTCAGTGTAACAGAGGATTCCCATATGCAGAGGTTGGAGATAGAGGCATGGGAGCTACAACAGACATATGATGAGGTTAAAGTGACATCGTGCACCATTTCCATTACACAAAGGTAAACATAGCTGCCATAGGCAAAGGGGCTGAAAGAATAGGTGGATGTAACTCAACGCAAGGAGATAGTCATTAAGATGAGTCTGGGACCTTGGCTAGAGGAGTCCTACATACTCACTACCATGATTGAAGGGAAATTGGCCATTCTGTAGGTGACACAGTAGAAAATATAGGTAGACAGTGCAGAGCTAGTGACGGAGCAGCTAGTCAAGCAGGTGAAGCAGGCATAAACACAGTGCACTACCGAAGTCCCTGGGGTACAAGTGGAGCTGGGAGGTGTTCGCGACAAGATATCCACACCAAAAGAGTGATTCGACTGCGAGTCATGAGATTTTTTTTGGGGGCCTGTTGGGAACGGGTCGCTTAAGGTCAATTTTGGGGTTAAAATCCCAAGTTTTGGGTCCAAAGGCCTAATTTTTGTTTAAAGAATGTAAATTCTCTGCATTTTGTGGCTGCAGAGTGTGAAGATGTAAGCAATCAAAAAGGGTTTCTGCCCTTAGTTTATATATTTGTGTCGATTTGATGAGATCCTTCCTTGGTTCGCAGACTATGGGATTGTATAAAAAGGGTGTCTTAGATGAGTCTAAGGCAGCTAAGTCATAAGTTTTGGTAGAGCTCTGAGTAATTTTATGGGTTTGTGAGAGCTAAGAGTGAAGAGTCTTAGCATAGGAAGAGGCTCTGTAGCTGAGTGTGCGGAACCCTATATTTTTGGGCATAACGTAGTTAAAGCCTTACTGGAAATATGGATTATCAATAAAGAGAAGTATTATGGAATTATCTATGTATACATTATTTTACTTCTATTATGGATGTTGCGATTATGTTATATTGAATATTGGGGTTATGAATTAATGCTATATTGATGTGCGAATCTATGTATTTTACTTTGTCATATGAACATAAGTAAGAATTTTTGTTTACGTGAAGATAACCATAATGCATATTAAAGTGAACTGATACTTAAGAAAATATGAGTAAATACAAAAGTAAGAGTAATCACAGAGGTGTGTAAGTGCTTAATCTATCTACCTAGGGTATGTGAAGTACGATCCCAAACTTTCGTAGAGGCTTCCGGGATGAATAAGAGATGTACTTTGATAATCTCTAAAGGGCTTATCGGTCTATAGGAAGGAAGGTTAGGACATATAATTGACATCACAACCATCTCGGCGTGTGGAAACTTGGTTCCTACATCTGTCCATGCTACTTCTAGTGAGACTTTAGTCTACGCTTCGCGAATTGATGTTGAAAGGGCCAGTCGTGTATGGATTTTCTTGGCTGCTTAATGTTGAACCTGGGTCAGGGCCCATCAAGCCAACAAGAAGCCCTGGTTGTCACCAACCATCTTTGTGTAGCTAGCAGAGTACATCGAGTTTAAGATAGATTTCCACTGTTTCTACATCAGGGCGTGGAAGGATCCGTAACAAAAATGGTTTGATCTACCTTACCTGGCCATGAAGGACACCATCCACGAAACCATCAAGCATTAGCTAACAGATTGGCATACTCCATTTGATCTGGATGCGGGAACTAGCAAGGCTGTGGAGAAGAGAAAGAAGGAAGAAACCAAGTAGAAGGTTCGACAGTTGGCTCAAATTGTAGAAAAGAGGTTGAGGAGAAGGCATGAGTGGAAGAGGAGAATCATGAAGTAGCAGGCTGAAAAAGAAGAACGTGACTCTGAGCGCATTGGTAAGACTCCTTTGCCCCAAATAGAGGAGGAGTAGTAGTTAGAGTAGGGAGGTGACAGTCAGGAGGAACAGAGCACTCCCTTCTAGATAAAGAGATACATGGATTAGCAGAAGGAGGGGCCACAGAAGAAGTCAAAAGTGACAAAGCCTTCACTGGATCCAATTACTCTGACAGAAGGAAACATTGATGAGATTGGAGGAAAGGTGGGAGATACCACAGTGGAACTATTGTAGTAGTTCGAACAACAACAACATTAGGTGATGAGTACCATCTAGATGGATCCACATGAGCTGCAAATTCAAACAAGTGGGATCCAGGTGAGCGTAGGGAAGATAAGCACTCTACAGACAAGCTTGGCACCGGGAACCAATTGGGCAATATATATTGTTCGATCATTTGATCTTCGGGTAGTCATGCTGCCAAATGGATCTTTGAGCATGGAGGTAGCCAATGACAAGGTCATCGTAGGTTCTCTGAAGAACATCAGCCTCAACCTGGTTGTGCTTCCTAATGCGTTCCTTCACACGCTACAGGAAGGTGTTACAACAGAGTTCAGAGCTCATGAGCAGCATGCACTAAGCCTAATGAGTAAATATAGGGTGAATAGTGAGCAGTTGTTCACTGAGAAGACAAAGGCATTGTAAACAAAGGAGAAAATTCAGGCATAGAGGCCCAACTCATAGCCGTAGTGGTAGAAGCATAAAAAAATGTGTCAGAACTTCATATCCCAAAGGAATCACCATTGGAGGCAAAGATAAGAAAACTTGTTGCGGGCATGTACAACGCCAAGGTAGAGGTGGTTAGAGTCCAGTATGAGATAAACTTGAAGGTAAAAGAACTGGAGCTCAATTCGTAGGCTTCAACCCCATCATAGGTAAGGGAACAATGCAAAGCCACTGTTAGGTATGGACTTGCTATAGTGGATGCCATAGTTATTGACTGCACTGTACTATTTGAGCAAGTCATGGAAGTAGTCATGGCCCTACAAGAAGATCCCACTTTGCAGGTCTTGAATACAAAGGTCCACGAGATCCAACAACAATATGATGAAGTGAGGGCAATGACACGCACTCTTGCTACACCATAATGCCTTGCTAAGCTGCAGGAGGATAAGAAGATTCTTACACAGGTGGAACCTGTGCAGAAGAAAGAGGTCATCTTTAAGGCTAGATTAGGGCATTGGTTAGATGAGGCCTACATCATCTTTGACAATATTCAGGATAAATTAGCGAACTTGTAGAGTATGCAACAGAAGATCAAGGAGGATAGTGTAGGACTAGCCACAAGCAGCTGGTGGAACAAATCAAGTAGGCAGCCATGCAAAGGGAAGTTGAAGTAGTGGTTTCACAAGTGGAGCTAGGGGACCTTCGCAGTAAGATCTCTGCGCTAGCTGAGGGACTCGAGGGCGAGTCA
Organism: Pinus taeda; assembly: GCA_000404065.3. Lineage (NCBI taxonomy): Eukaryota > Viridiplantae > Streptophyta > Pinopsida > Pinales > Pinaceae > Pinus > Pinus taeda. The sequence goes on from APFE030966930.1 coordinate 210,788, forward strand.
TGATCTTTGTGTTGGGGGCCTATTGGGATGGGGTCCCCTGGGTCAATTTTGGGGAAAAAATCCCAAGTTTTGTCATATAGAATGTAAAGTCTCCGCAAATTGTGGTCGCAGAGTGAGTAGACAATTAAAGAGTCAAAAAGGGGTTTTACCCTCTTTCATGTAAGTTAAGTTGGCTTTTTTTAGATCTACCCATGATCCGCAGACCATGGGATTTTATAAATAAATGTGTCTAAGGGATGTCTAAGGCAATAATAGATGATGAGGATGAATGTAATGGGTTAATAGAAGGAAAGATCATAGAAGTCTTAGGGAAGAAGAGGGTCTCTAGTTATGTGCATAGAGGCCTAGAGTAGAGTTTGCAGCTGAGTGCACAGAGCCTTGCAGCTGAGAGTGCACAGACCTATGCCACTGATTTTTTAGGGAAGTCTTGAGTTTGTAAGCTGAACTGATTATCAATAAAGAAGATTATTATTAAAATTCTTGTGTTTACCCATTGATTTCTGTTATGTATGAATGCGCTTTATGATGTGGTAAATAATTCTTGTATGAAATAATGATGTATTGATGCACCACTTTACATGGTTTATATTGTTATATGAACGCAATTGACATTAAGTGTTTATGCGAAGATTATACTATTGTATGTTAAAGTTATCCAACACTTAAGAAGGAATGAATAATTGTTGGGTTAAGAATAGTCTTAGATGCACGTAAGTGGCTGATTAGCCTGTTGAGGGTCCACAAGAGCAAGTCATAGACCTTTGCAGAGGTCTCGAGGTTGACTCAAAGAAGCTATATTGATAAGCCTTCAAGGCCTATCGATTTGTGTGAAGGCATATTTAGGGCATAAAATGACATCATGCTGATCTCTCGGTGTGGAAACATGGTTCCAGCATCCCCTCATACTGCCTTGGCTAATACTTCAGTCTGTGCTTCGCGGATTGATGTAGAAAGGGCTAGTAGTGTAGGGAATTGTTTGGTGCACTAACTCTGAACCTGGGTCAGGACCAACTAAGCCAACAGACACCTCAATACAATGTAGTTGCAGAAATAATGTATAGAAAATTGATGGAAAAGGTAATGTGCATGCTTAGTGGCTCTATGTTAGGACAAGAATTTTGGGCAGAGGCAGTGGATACCACATGTTATTTGTTTAACATATCAACTTCATCAACATTGGAGGATAAGACTCCCCATGGGGTATGGACTGGTAAGTAACCCTCTCTCTCACATCTTAGGGTATTTTGTTGTGATGCATATGTACATGTTCCAAGGGAGAAAAGAACCAAGCTCGATAGTAAACATGAAATTGTCATCTTTATTTGGTATAATGATGGCTTAAAGGGTTAGAAGATTTGGAACACGGAAACAAGGAGGGTTGTGTACAACCGATGTTATGTAGTATTATTCTCAAAGGTGTATGAAAAGAAACTGCTTTAGGTTGTGGATGAAAAATGACCTGTTAGAGGTGTTGGATCTATCACCATGTTAGGGGATCTCCCTGATAATAACTCGCAACTATACCTCAGATAATTTGGTGTAGGAGTCCCAACAGTTGGCCACACAATATTGCCTTGACCGCAGTTGCGCGTAGAGGCAAGTAAGATGTCCCTATTGGTAGCAAGGGTGTGACATGCACAACAAGCCAAGGAAGGTGCATGAACGATTCTAACACACAAAAAGTGAAGTGAGTGCGCCTCTTGGAAGCCTGTGAAAGCACGTGGCTAAGAAAGGAACACATGAGCAAAGATGCATCACAAACTAGAAAGAAAGTAAGCAAAGAATCCAAAGTGATGGTTAAACCAACAACACATCTCAATAAGATTCATACAAACTTATATAGAAAGAGTCCACACATGCATGCATAAGAAAAAAAGTACATATATCATTAGAGTAAACAAGGTAAATGAAATAAAATAATAACATATGCATGGAATGTGTTGGCTCTGTTATATTAAGAAGTGAAAGTTTCAATCATACAGTACAACCATCACCAACTACTAGTCCCGATAGTAGAATGTTACAGTTACTATCGCCTGCTCCTCCAAAGAGATGTACTAGCTCTGCACTATGGAGAAGCCAAGGCTCATTACAATATTGTCCAAGCTTTCTCTAAGTTACTCCTATCAGAAGCTTGGCTAAACAAAAGCCTGTACAATGAGTTATGAGGTGCTATAAATAGAAAATGGTAGAGTGACCCTTGACATTTCTCTTTCTGTCCGTTCACCTACCCTCATGACTCTTCAACTATCTATGATTGTTAGATTCAACTATCCACACTTGAACTTCCACTTTACAATACATTACATAAAATTTTCACATGTACTCATGTGAGACAAAATGGGTTGAGCAAGACATGCAAGACATCACTAACACTCAGACCATTGTGGTAACACCAACACTTTGATATCCTTGCAATGGTTGATGGTGGTGAAATGATGCCAAGCATGGTCATCCATGATGGTGCCCATGCACTCAATGGTGACATCCTACTATGAGAAAAATCTTGCCTCAATTGCATTTGGGTACACTAATATGGCTCCTCTGTCTAGCTTGTTTGACAACATGTGCATCATCGCCTTGACTGAAGCTAGACCAACAACATACTGATGCATAATGTCTGTGCTAATCTCCAAGTGTGTGTTGGTGACCATGCACATAAAATTGTCAAAATACATGTTCAGCTCCAGCTAGACATTCTTCTTATATTTTCCCTAATGAGTGTGCCAAATGGGTGGGATCACATTCATGCACACAATGACATCCAAGCAACTGAATACCCTTGCATACGATCGAAAAAGCTAGTCACCTTGTCTACTCAATGCTAGTTGCTAGATGGGTCCATAACCTGTATGGGCATATTTTCATTAGTCTATGCATGCTGCACCTCCTATTGTGCTTGTTCCTGCTATAATGCCTTCTCTTTTTTGTGCAACTGTTGTTCTTCCTTGAGTTTCTACTTCACCACTTGGAACTCCTCCTCTGTTTCTCTCTCTACCTTCACACGATCCTCTTGCCATGTCATCACTTCATACCTCAAACTCAAAAGCTGGTTTCATCACAAGTGGATCTGCTTGAGCTTGAAACTTTCACCTTGAAGATCCATTCTGAAGCTAGTTTCATCAGTCTGTGCATGTTATGCCTCCTTCTGTGCCTGTTCCCATTACAACCCCTTCTCTTGTGTGTGCATCTGTTGTTCTTCCTTGAGTTGTCACTTCATCACTTGCAACTCCTCCTCTATTTCTCTCTCTATCTTCGTGTGATCCTCTTGTCGCATTGTCACCTCATAGCCTCAAAATCCAAAGCTACTTTCATCACAAGTGGATCTGCTTGAGCTTGCAACTTTGTTCCACCGCTGCATTGTCAACAACCTTCCTCTTGCATTCGTCGCATGTAGGTGTGCTACCCTATATTGTTGTTATTGGTGCTACTCCTATGATGCTACTGCCATTTCATCTTGATACCCTTGTCCATGAACAACTTGATTTCTTCATATATAGGCAAGTTCATAGACACTTGATGGATTACATCCCCAGTTGTGCTTTGAATGGTGTCTTCGACTATACTCTCCTAGAAACCATTGTATCTATGCTGCTAAGAGGCATGTGAACACCTATGATACTTGGATACATAACAACAATCATGACAAGAAATCTTTCAATAAAAAACTAGAGCAAAATTGAGGACTGACATGTAACATACTTGTGTGACTGCCTGTGAAGATTGCACAATTTTCACTGGGAGGCTGGGAGATTGACTACCAAAACTGTGCAAGGCATAGTTCGTGTAGTTGGGAGGTTTGTTGACTCCTAGAACTGAAAAATGCACAATCCATCCTGGCCTACTAAGGAATAAAATCGCGCAATGTGCAATTTCAGTCAGCAGTGACATGCAAACCACCATACTGCACTGCGCAATTTTTGGAGCCAGCAAGGCATTGCCTCCCATTTGAGCCAAAATGGCTTGAGGAAGACATGCAAGACATCACTAACACTCAAACCATTTTGGTAAGACCAACTCTTCGACATCCTTGTGATTTTCGATGGAGCGGAAATTATGCCAAGTTTGGTCATTCGTGATGGTTCCTACAAACTCAATGGTGACATCCTACTGTAACCAAACTTTTGCCTTCGTTACATCCGGGTACACTGATATGTATCCTCCTTCCAACTCATCTGATAGCATGTGTATAATCATCTTGAGTTAAGCCAGACCAATGACATAGCAATGCATAATGTCTATGCTAATCTCCAAGTGTGTGTTGGTGACCATGCGCATGAACTTGTGAAAATACATGTCCACCTCGAGTCAAAATTTCTTCTTGTCTTCACCACAGTGAGTGTGCCAAATGGGTGGGATCATATGTGTGTGCACAATGAGATCCAAGCTACTGAATACCGTTGCATGTGATCAACAATGCTGCTCACCTTGTTTTATCAATGCTAGCTGTTGGATGGGTCCATAACTTGTATGGGTTCAGTTTCATCAATGTGTGCATGTTGTGCCTCCTACTATGCCTGTTCTCACTACAACCCCTTCTCTTGTCTATGTAGTTGTTGTTCTTCCTTGAGTTTTTGCTTCATCACTTGAAACTCCTCCTCTGTTTCTCTCTCTACCTTGATGAAATTATATCGTCACAAGTCACCTCATAGCCTCAAACTCCAAAGCTTCTTTCATCACAAGTGGATCTACTTCAACTTGCAACTTTGTTCCACCGTTGTGTTGTCAACAGAATTATTCTTAGATTTGTCGCATGCAAGTGTGCTACCTTCTGTTGCTACTGATGGTGCTTTTCACTATGACGCTATTGCGATTTCATTTTGATATCCTTGCCCATGAACAACTTGATGTCTTCATAGATAGTCAAGTTCAGAAACACTTGATCGACTACATCCCTAGTGGTGCTCTAAACGGTGTCTTTCACTCTTCTCTCCTAGAAACCATTATATATGTGCTACTAACAAGCAGGTGAACACCTATGATACATGGATACATAACAACGCTCATAACAAGAAATCTGTCAGTTGAAAACCAAAACAAACTAGAGGACTGACTGCAACATGCCTGTGTGACTATCTTTGAAGATTGCGCAATTTTCACCGGGAGGCTGGGAGACTGATTTCAAAAACTATGCAAGGCATAGTTCAGGCTATCAGGAGGATGAGTGACTGTTGGAACTACGCAATATATAGTCCAAACTATCCTTTTTAGGAGTAAAACTGCACAATGCGCAATTTCAGTTAGTAGTGACATACAAACCAACAAATTGCATTGCGTAGTTTCTGGAGCCAGCAAGGCACTGCCTCCCATGTGAGACAAAATGGCTCGAGAAAGACATGCAAGACATCACTAACACTCAGACCATTGTGGTAATACCAAATCATCAACATCGTTTCAATTGTCAATGGTGGTGAATTGATGCCAAGCTTGGTCATCCATGATGGTGCCTGCGCACTCAATGGTGACATGCTGATATAAGTGAGCTCTTGCCCCCGTTGCACATGGATATAATGATATGGCTCCTCTATCCAACTCATCTGATAATGTGAACATCATCGTGTTGAGTGGAGCCAGACCAACAACATACTAAGGCAGAGTGTCTATGCTTATCTCCAAGTGTGTGCTGGTGACCACACACATCAACTTGGCAAATTACATGTTCAGCTGTAGTCAGCGTTGCTTCTTGTCTTCGCCTCAGTGAGTGTGCCAAATGGGTGGGATCACATGCATATGCACAATCACATCCATGCTAATGAATACCATTGCATGAGATCAACAACACTTCTCACCCTGTCTTCTCTATGCTAGCTACTAAATGGGTCCATAACCTATATGGGTGAAGTTTCATCAATATGTGCATATTTTCCCTCCTACTGTGCCTGTTCCCACTACAACTCTTTCTCTCATTTGTGCAAATATTGATCTTCCTAGATTTGTCATTTTAGAACATGCAACTCATCCACTATTTCTCTCTCTGCCTTCATGTGATCCTCTTCTCACGTCATCGCCTCAAGCCTCAAACTCCAAAGATGCTTTCATCAAAAGTGGATCTGCTTGAGCTTGCAACTTTGTTCTACCTCTACGTTATCAACAAACTTCCTTTTGCATTTGTCACATGTAGGTGTGCTACCTTGATACCCGTGTTCATGAAAAAATTGATGTATTCATAGTTAGTTAAGTTCATAGACACTTGATCGATTACATCCCGAACTATGCTCTGAATGGTGTCTTCGACTATGCTCTCTTGGAAACCATTTTATCTTTGCTACTGAGAGATAGGTGAACACCTATGATACCTGGAATCATAGCAACACTCATGACAAGCAATCTATCAGTCAAAAACCAAAACAAACTAGAGGACTGACATGCAACATACCTGTGTCACTATCTCTGAAGATTGTGAAATTTTCACTAGGAGGTTGGGAGATTGACTACCAAAACTGTGCAAGGCACAATCCGGGCTGTTGGGAGGCTGAATGATTACTAGAACTGCACAATGTATAGTCTAGCCTGGCCTGCTGAGGACTGAAACTGTGAAATTCAAAATTTCAGTCCGCAGTGACATGCAAACCAACAAACTGCATTGCGCAGTTTCTAGAGCTAGCAAGGCACTGCCTCCGAGAATTGTGTAATGCAAACCTGGAGCTCAGTGCTGGGCTAGACTTATGTAATTTTTGGAGGGAAGGTAGAGCCTTCACTTCCAAAAATGTGCAATGCTAGCTGGACAAGGCAAGGTTTGAGCTGAGGCAGCCCAAACCTGGTGACGGGTGACTGAAAACATGAGAAGTCTGAATGCATGGTGAAACTGAGTGAAAACAAGAGTGAATGACCATGCATCCAAATAGAAAGTGCAAGATTTAGAAAACATGAATGTGTGTGAAATGGGTCGCTGCAATGAGGATCGTCATGCAAAAACATTGTCATGCATGCAATAGTAGTGTGATGTGAACAAAAACTGAAACGATGCCTCTATAAGCCAAGATACATTAAAAAGATAACAACCACTCATTGAAATCAGGTAGACAACACTCACAAAAAGTGAAACACAATGCGAGAGAAGCACAGTGCAATACATGAGAAGTAGACTTACCCTAAAACAGCTAAGCTGAAAGTGCTAAAGATTCCTAGATACAATATCGTATGTCAAAGCTGCAAGGTCAATGTGAGGAATGGGCTTTGCAGTGTCCAGTTGATGAGTTTTGATAAGTTTGAGGTTATGACGCATCTACCACAAATCTAGGAAAGACTGACACTTGGAAAGAGGTTTCTAAAATGAGTTTTGCATATAACCTCCAACTACTAAAAATAGATCCCTAGACCTAGGATGCCTTTTTTATGCTACCTTTTGTTATTTCGGGAAGAGCAACCCATGCATGAAAATCTGTTTTGCTCTGTCCTGGATGGAACCAATCAACTTGAAGGTACATGCGATAGCCTGATTGAGTTAGAGAGGGATTTGCGCAATTTCTGAGAGGAACTGTGCTAGCTGCCCTAGAGGGATTGTGTAAGTTTTGGGAGGAGTAGGTGATTGCTACACAAAATTGCACAATTTCTGAGAGGAGCTAGGCTAGTTGTCCCAGATGGATTGTACAATTTCTGGGAGGAGCATGTGACTGCCACTTAGAATTGCATAATTTCTGGGCTGAGATGCAGTGCTAGTCCGATTGTGTAGTTTTTCCAAGGAAGATTGTCTGACTGCATTGCACAATTTCTGAGCCCAACAACTTGCCCAATAGATTTGTGCAATTTTTGCAGGGAAGGTTGGTTCCCCTCCAAGATTGCGCAATTTTCTAATGGAGCGGCTCAGCCAGCAACTAGCCCAAGTTCAGAGTGACATCCTATGAGGGAAGTGAAGCAAACTAACGTGCACAGGCTGACAAGATGCAAAAAAAACAATGAAGCCTATGTACTTGATAATGCAAGACATGCTACTAAATCGTCGGTAGGGAAGCTCCAAAACAAAGCTAAGGAAAAAATTTGGAGTGTGGTTGTAGCCACTGTAACACAACCCTAATAGTAAAAATGGTTGTTAAATAGTGTGGATCTACAAGAAATGATAGAAACAATACTTGTGAGATCCCTAATCTCTGCAAAAGAAATTTTTAAACAACAAAATGAAATAATAAAATAAGCGTAAGTAACCCTAATAATCCAATGGAAACTAGATATAGAAAGAATATATTTTATTAAATGACACTTGTGAAGAGAACAAATAATGTTAACAGTCCCCCTCTATGGGATGGGTTCTTAGCTATCCTCAATGTCTTCAGCTTTTGTAGAGTTTCTCTCCTCTATAATGTGTACAACCTAGCAAACAAAATGTTTAAGCTCAATGTGAACTCAAATGGAAAAAAAAAATAGCGTACGACATTGATAATAATCCAAGTTACAACAATGAGTGCAACGATGAAAATAATAAAAAGTGAAGAATGAATGTTAAACACTTCTATTTATAACAAAATATTAGGTTATTCTTGAATAATGGGAAATAATAAAATATTATTAGCCAAATTCTAGAATCACCATTTGGAATATTTTATTATATTTGGTTGGAGGGAAAATGTATTTAAACTTTTATTTAGAAATAATAAATAAGTAAATGATTTATTTATCATATCAAGAAATATGTTTAAGGAATAATAAACAAATAATGATTTATTAAAGTATTCATAGGGGATATAGTCAAACTTGACAAAAAATGATAAATAATTAGTGACTAATTACTTATTCCTAGAGAAAAATAAGATAATTAATGATTTATCTATTTATTTTTCATAACTGGCTCAAATATGACAAGGAATCTTCATTAAACAATGGTTTAATTAATTATTCCTAGAATATAATTAAATAGATAGTTATTTATTTAACTATTCTTCATGGGTTTAATTATAAATGACTTAACAAATGTGGTTTATTAAGTAATTTATTACAACGAAAGCAATTTTACTATGGTAAATTTGGCCCTACATGGTGTACCTTGATCCATCTAGTAAATTATGGCTAGATGATCAATTTTTGGTGATGATAGATTTCCCCCCAAGGTACGAGCGTTAGGAGAAAAGCATATGACCGAAGTACTTTGTAAGGACACAATCACTATAAAATAAAGTGGAGTCAGAGAGAAAGAGAGAGACCAATGGAACCGAAGTGATAAAGTATAGTGACAGAGGGGGCGAGACCAATTTAAGTCTCATTTTATGTTGTGGTACCGAATCTGAGTGAGGCAGGGGAGGCATACCTATAACCATCAAGATAAGTTACTAGAAAAATAATAATGTGCCCATAAAAATGAAGCTAAGAAATAAATTACATGCTAAATGGTACATGACATGCTAACATAAATGAGACAGAAAATAATACAATCTATCCCATATAAATAATTCTCTTGGAAAAACATGACCCATGATTGCATACAATAAAACTTGAGTACATGAGATATAATGGCCCTTCCCTCAAAAAATGGGTGGGAGGGAGGGTATAACAACCAAAGAAGCCCTACTCAATAGGAAAGGGCTTTGCAAAATCGAATGGATCATCTGAAGGAGACATGCATGTCATGAGCACCGCAAGTGACCAGAACGAAACCCTTAAAATCTGTTGAATTGTTTAAGGTTTTAGCATAATATGAAGGCAACCAAGAATGTGGGAGGTTACCTAAAGGGACACCCACTCATGAGGTTTGAAACATCTCACACACACTCGGGAATCATGTGTATGAATCAGGAGCATGAAACAACCAAGTCAGAGGGCAAGGATGATTCCCTTTGCTTGATCCAAGGCACTGAACAAGAGTAGAAGCTGGAACCAAGATACATTGCCCTCTAGGTTGTTCTTCTAGAATAAATGTGTTGATGTCGATAGAATAGGGCCTGCCATAGGTGAGGCAATGAGGATCCTCAACTAAGGCAAGAGGGAAAATAGTAATGTGACTAATGGACAACCACCATGGAAAATGGAAAAAATGGGACTGAGGGACAAATATATGACTTCCGTTGTTAGAGCATAAAATTCATGTTTGACCTCACAATGACTGGCTTGACTCTGGAGTGGATGGTGGAAAGTATGACTGAAGGCCAAAATGGGCAGCATGGGATGAATGGTATGAAAATATGGATGGAATACTATGACATGATATAATGGAACATGAAACATTCTCCTTGAATGCATAGGTGACTCATCGCAGATACTTTGAACAAGGGTGACTCGATGATGCTGCCACACAGAATAGGACTGGTGGGTACTATGGAAACATGAGATGGTGCAACATTATTAAATGCATGAAACATAAATACAATTTATTAAGGTAGAAGGCATTACAAGGATTAGGAAGGAGTTGGACTTCAAAATCCTCTAGGAGATATGACCCCTTGCCTACGTCCTTACGAATGATGTAAAATCCTAGCCATAGTGATTCAAACTTCCCATGATCTAAGGTATCATGGGTTTGTTCGTAAACCATAACGAGATCACCTTTATGGAAGGCACGAGGGTTGAATTTTCGATCATACTAGGCTTTGGTGCTCTTTTTGGCTACTTCAATGTTTCTCAAAGCAGCATGACAGTTTTCAGAGGCACATTCAAGCATGATATGTCTTTGTTTTCATGGTTTGGTGTCAGGGAGAAGTTTGATAGCTAGGTTAAGTGAAGTGATCTCACACTTGATTGGTAAGACTACCTCCTCACCAAAAATAAGGTGGAAAGGAGTAAACCTGACGACAGTTTTGACAAAATTTCTATAGGCCCACAAAGTTGGGAAGAGCATAAGGTGGAAGTTGGTCTTGTTCTTATTCAGCATTTATTGAAGCATCCTTTTGAGAATCTTGTTGACTGCTTCAACCTATCCATTACCTTGGGGGTAATAAGATGATGAATTGGAGGCCCAACAATGAGGATAACTCATGCCATACATCATCTTAAAAATGTCGGCCATGGTCAAAGACCAATTGCTTTGGAACCCCAAATCGATTGACAAGAAGGTTAAAAATGAAAAGGGCCATGGTAGTTACCATGTTGTTGAACATTGTCATGGCCTCTTCCCATTTGGTAAAATAGTCAACCTCCATGATAATATACTTATGGTTATTAACACATGGTGTTCAACACTCCATAAAATCAATGGCCCATTTGTAGAAAGAACCAATTACGATGATAGGATGGAGGGGAGTCGGTGAGGCTCTTTCCTTTGGGGAAAAATGCTAGTTCCCATTTGGTAAAATAGTCAAAATCCATGATAATATACTTATGGTTATTAACACAAGGTGTTCAACACTCCATAAAATCAATGGCCTGTTTGTAGAAAGAACTGATTACGATGACAGGATGGAGGGGAGCCGGTGAGGCTCTTTCCTTTGGGGAAAAATGCTAGCAGTTACGGTAGTGTTTGACTACCTCATTGCAATCGTTGAAGAGAGAAGTCCAAAAGTAAGTAGCGCACATGATTTTTTGTGTAGTAGTCATGCTAGAGAGGTGATCACCACAAGTACCACTGTGACAAAAATTTAGCACTTGTTTTGGCTTAGGATGGGTGAGAAAATGACTCAGGATAGAATCTACACCGTGATGATAAATATCATCACTCATGAGAAGGTAGCGAGGGGCCTGGTCTCGAATTCATCATAGATCATCACAGGTGATATGGGAGGTGAATTTCTGAGTTCAAAAATATGTGAGAATATCCCCGTACCAAGGATCATCCAAAGTGATGGTGAACAAGTGCTTATCATGGAGCTTGTTACTAATTGGAGGATCATGTGTACCCGCAAGTAATCAGAAATGAGTTCGGGAAGGGCCAAACCTTTCTTACTTCTAGGTGTAATAAACTCAATACTGAACTCCTAGAGGATGATGATCCAATGTGCATACTTCCCATTAATGATCCGTTGACGCACTAGGAAGGTCATGGGGTTGGATTTTGTCACGACCCTAGTGGTACATGTAAGGATATAGTGATGAAGATTTTGGAAGGAGAAAACGACAGCTAGTGCCAACTTCTCTTCGTGAGAGTAGCTCATAGGGGGACCTATGAGGTTCTTACTGACATAGTAAATAAAATACTCATTTTGATCATCACCTTCCTAAATAAGGATCCCAGTGACTGAATGGGTGTAAGATAACATGTATAGGATTAAATACTTTACGATGTCAAGGGGACTGATCAAGGGAGTGGAAGTGAGAGCACACTTCAGGGCATCAAAAGACTATTGAGCATGATCATCCCAACACAAATGGAATGGTTGAGAAAAGGAGTCTAAAAAGCCCATGTGCAGTAGTAGAATAGTCAGGCACAAACCTGTGAAGGAAGTTGGCCTTGCCTTGAAGGCTTTATAACTGGTGTAAAGTACGAGGATGTAGCAACTCAAGAATGGCTTGAACTTTTAGGGGGTCAAAAGTGATACCATCCTTTGACACAATGAAGCCTAAAAAATGGCTAACAAGAACACAGAATATACATTTCAATGGATTAAGATGAATTTTATACTTGCAACATTCGAGGAAACTGGTGCGCAAATTATGAATATGTTGCACTTGAGACCTAGAGCGAGTAGTGAGATTGTCATGGTAAGCAAGGCTAAGGTGTGATGTGCGATGAAAATAGTATGACATGGCTTGCTGAAATGTGGCTTCGACGTTCTTTAAGCCGAGTGTCATGATCCTATATGAAAAGGTTCCCCACAAACTAATGAATGCAAACTTTAGTTGATCGGCATGATGGACACTGATCTAGTTGTACCCAGAAAATCCATCCCTAAAGGATATAATTTAATGGTCCACACACTCATCAATGATTTGAACAATAAAGGGTGTGGTAAAGTTGCCTTTGGGATAAGCTTTGTTCAGGTTGTGAAAATCTGTGCAGACACGAATGGCAACTTTCTTCTCGAGAACAGCGACAAGGTTTCATACCCATGTGCTATACTAAATGGGATAGATGAAGTTAACCTGATTGACCTTGTTGATCATGTCTTTAACGGCCTCATGAATAGAAGGGTGAATGGGTCTCAACTACAAGTGGCCTCGAAGTTGCGAAGCACTTGAAGGAAATAAAGAAATTGGTCGAGACAAGGGAAATAATGGGAATAATGACCATGATGATAACACAAGGAATAAGGTTGATTTGTGTGCAAAATTTTAAGTATTTTGGCTAAATCTGGTAAGGTAACATGGAACTTAGGGATATTATACTCAGGAAAGGCTTCATGAACCAAAGCTTTGAGACAAGGAATTTTAGGACAGTTATTGGTGGCATGCCCAACAACCTCACAAAAAGTGCACAAAGGTGTCTGCTTTGGAGCTTTGTGGGCTAGAGGATCTTTGGGAGCCTTTCCCTTAGGTTCTTTCCTCTTGGCATTTCCCCCTTCTCTAGATGCTTTCATAATAGGAGTGGGTTCCTATTGAGGTTGTGGTGGAACTGAAGTAGCAATTGGGGTTGTAGGGATCAATTGAACCAGGGTTAAAGCATGCTATGGTCTGAGTTGAAAAGGTGGAGTGTTTGCTAAGGGATCAATGTACCATAGTGGGATCCCTAGAGTCATATTAGGGAGGGTCAATGAAGCCATGATAGGGAGAAAAGGATTCCAAGAGGAGGAAACAAAAAAGGTATCTTCTTGTAAGGTAATGTCTCGGTGGAACAACTCCTGGATTGTTAAGACCTTGAGGAGTAGTTCTTGGTGGGAACAAAGGAGAGGCACCCACAAATGGAGGAGGTCATGGGGGGGTGGATCTGGATGGCTCAGGTGAGATGGTAACAACAGGGTGTTGAGAAGCTGGCTATTGACTAGAGCTAGGAGACTTCTTTTGAGTAGTTTGTGATGCTTGTAACATGCAAACACTCAAAGAGCTAGAGATACTCTCAGAGATTGGAGGGGGAGGGTTAGGGAAAGCACCCAACAAGGTGGAATCCTTGTAGAATCCAGGTGAAACATTAGTGAGAGGGGTGGAAGGCTACTTTGAAAACAACGATGAGATAATGGACTCAAAGGATCTTAAGGATGATGGCTCATAATATGTCAACTAATCGATAGTGATGATCTTCCCTTCATGGGGGAAGCACATCTTCCATAAAACCGTAGCCGCGATGACTGACATGGATTATGTGTAACTATGAACCAATATAATGTTTTAATCTGTAGGGGCATCAATAACCTCAATGTCTACATGAACAATGTTTCCCACATGAGTTATTGGACAATTGCGATACATGCCGAGAGGCTAGGAGGGGTGACCATCCCAAGCACACAAAGTGATGGTGGATGGGGATAATTCAGGTGACCTGAGTTGCTTCCAAACAACACTGGACATCTTGTAGTTGGTTGCACCTTCATTAACAATACATCGCGAGATGATGGCATTACATACTCATAATAGTATCTAGAAAGCAATGGATGGAGGTAATAAAGGATGATCTGATGTATCGAAAGGAAAGACAATCAAACAATCATGTGAAGGATATACTACACCCAAAGCAATTAGTAGAGTTTTCTTTTGATATGGGCATGACTGGAGAACCTCCATTGTTGACATACTAGAAGGTGATTGTGCCAATTCATCTACTATACTCTATATATGGGCAGCTTGGTTAGAAGCCTCGTTATGTTGGACTGGTCCCTTGGGGATCTTAGGAATTGACTCAATTTTAGGTTGAGGGATATGTAACAAGCCATTTGATGTCATAAGAGGCTCGGTAGATGCTTTGGTTTGGGTCTCAGTTGTGAACGAATATGATGGCTTGTCATATTAATGCGATCGCATTTGCAACTTCATATAGGAGGTATTGACATCATCAAAATTCATCATGAGGATCTGGTAGCCACCAGGACCAGAAGGTTGGGGAGAGTGGGTTGGTTGATGTTACTGAGGTTGAGCAGTAACAAATCCTTATTGAGGGAAAGGATTTGTGAGCATGACTAGTTGATATGGCGTAAGATTTTGAGGTGATTTATCAATGGGTGGTTGGCCTCTAGAAGCTGCTTGGGCTTCCGACATTTGGTGCATCTATGGTAAGAGGGGAAATTCATGACTATAATGGCCATGAACACCAAAAAATGCACAACATTTTTTGGTACAAATAGCCTTGTCCTGCTTGGGATGGTTGCCCTGTTGCTAGATATTGGTGTTAGGGTGGTTCCCCAAGGGTACATGACCTTCCTTACCCTAGTTACCTTTGTTACCCTTCACTTTATTCATTTTATTCAAATTTTGGGGATTGGTCACACTCTCGTATGCATACACTTGACCATGAGGGGGCAGTGGTTGCTGTGGCTGAGGATGCATCAGAGGTTGTGGAACTAATGATTGAGGGGCTGTAGCACTCGGTGGTGCATAGGTGTAACATGGTGAGGGAGAAATAGTTTAGAAGACATGTTATGTACTAGCTGGTCCTCACATCTACTGATGTGGTTGGGTTAATACATAATATGTGTTTATTTCCTGAATACAAGTTGCTGGTAAGAGGGGGATAATTGTTAGAGGATTTCATGCCCCCTTGCGACTTCCCATAACCCTACTTAGTATATAATGAAGGATGTTAAATAGCTTCAACGATACCATCGGTGACATGAGATTCTCCTGGTGCATTCGCACCACCGGGACGAGGGAGGTCTAGTATAATGGTAGAGACATATCCAGATTGAGCATGAATCAAGTCATATCTCAGACAAGTTTGGAGAGGCTCTTGTTTTGTCTGAGGAAAGTGAGATGGGACATATTTGGAAATAGATGCTAAAAGAGTCCTAAGAAACCAATTGAGGTAGACATGGTCTTCGAAGGAAGGAGCAAGACACATGCTCCTCCTACGCCATTCTCGAACATGGTTGGAAAGACAGGTGGAAGAGGACTGACGAAATGCAGTCAAGAGCTATGTATCGATGTCTTATTAGAGAGGTAACTGAAAATATGAAATAAATTCTTTAACAATCGTCACGAAAGTAGAATGAGAAGCAATGGGTTGGTAAACATACCACTTTACATCATCTCTAGTGAGCATGCTTTGGAACAACCGAAGGCAAATGGAATCATCGATGATGGAATTTGATGAACACCACATATGGAAGGAGCGGACATGATTGGTGGGGTCCTCTTTGGAATTACCCTTAAACTTGGGAATGTTGGTGGGAAGCTTAGTCGACATAGCTGACCAACCAACATTGTGTTGTATAGGGTCATTAATCAATTGGATAAAATCTGGGATGCTTAACCTAGCCATGATAGGTAGCATTGGAGATGCTGGAATGGTTCATGTAACAATTTCGGTAGATACGACTAGCAGGGTAGAACTGAAGGCAACACCAGGTTGGTTTCTTGCACCTACAATGGTACTGACATGATGACCATATGTAGTGTAGGAGGCGTGGAATCGAATGAGGAATAAGATGAACCAAAAGAAGAGTTAGTATGGGGACTCGGGGGAGGATGAACTCAAATCCTGTGAGGAGGAGTAATACACCTAAGTAGAAACTGGGGATGAAGGCCTAAGATTCTTCGTGACAAACTGCTTAGTGGCGCAATGGTTGTAAGGCACAAGTGACATGGAAATGGCGAAGGGAGATTAACAAAATGTCTTTGTCTATGTGTGGGGAGATAAATAAATTAAGTTAAGTGTTAGTTTGGTGGTGTAAACAAAGCTGCCTTTGCTTAAGGTGTGCTTGTGTGTGAAAGTGTGTTTACTAATTAAGTCCACATCATATTTGAAAAAAGAAAGATATTGCTGAAATTAACTAAAATTAAAAATAGAAAAAAAATAGCAAATCAACTTTCTAGACCCCACCCAAACTAGGTTTGCAAACATTTTGTTAGTTGGTGGTGAAATCAACTAAAAGCATGCAAGAAAGGCCAAGATATCTAAACGTCAATGTGATTGGGGTCAAATGACACTATGCTTTTGGAAAGTGGTGTAGCATGAGCAAAAATTAGTGAGGAAAATCGTTGCAAAAGATAGGGCGATGGTTGTGAAACATAGGGAAAATAGTGACACCCTAAGGAAAATGACCAAACAAGGTTCAAGAGGGAAATTTGAATGTAAACAACCTATCTTTGAAGATTTGAAGAAATAAAGTACAAATCTGGAAAATATGGATAAAAGCGATATAAAAACTCAAAATTCTTACTCATCTAAACTCCTCCCATAAAGGTTGATCATACTAGAAGACCTAAGGGGATAAATTCCACTTCGATGAGAGAAACAGAGTAGATCAAGGCCTAAGTGGGTTAAGATAGTGGTCAACCAACCTATTAGATAGCTCTTGGCAAAACCTAGAAAAATATCAGAAAAATCCTAGAAACCCTAAAATCACAGCTATTGACCTATTTAGTGGGATATAATTCTCTTTGCATGATAAAGTTCGTTATGGACCTCGAGATCGCAGGTTTGGGGAAGGAAATTGCGATTTATGATCAGTTCTTAGGAGGCAAGTCTCTAGAAGATTTACCGTCTTTGTCGAAGCTGGTTCCCGTGACTTGCGGAAATAACCAGAAAACTTGTGAAAGTTAGACATTTGAATGATCTAAGGTTAAAATGCTAGTAAACAACATTAAGAGACTGAAAAATAAAAAACCTAAGCTAAAAACTGAAGGGCACCTAGGTTTGTGAATCAAGACTAAAAACGTAGTGGAGTCACTAATTTGTTATGTAGTATTCTTCTCGAAGGTGTACGAAAAGGAACCACTTTAGGCTGTGGATGAAAAACAACCATAACAGTAAAAATGGTTGTGAAACAGTGTGGATTTGCAGAAAATGATAGAAACAAAACCTGCCAAAGTCCTGACATATGAAATAGAAATAGTTAAACAACAAAATGAAATAAGAAACTAAGCATAAGTAACCCCAATAATTCAATGGAAACTAGATATACAAAGAATATATTTTATTAATAGGCACCTGTGAAGGGAAAAAATAATGTTACCAGTCCCCCTCTATGGGATGGGTTCTTGGCTATCCTCAATATATTCATATTTTGTAGAGTTTCTCTCCTCTATAATGTGTAAAATCCAGCAAACAAAATGTTTGAGCTCAATGAGAACTCAAATGGAAAAGAAAAATGGTGTGCAACAATGATAATAATCAAAGTTACAATAGTGAATGCAACAATGAAAATAATCAAAAGTGAAGAATGAATGTAAAATCCTTCTATTTATAACAATATCCTAGGTTATTCTTGAATAATGCGAAATAATAAAATATTATTACCCAAATTCTAGAATTAACCATTTCGAATATTTTATTATATTTGGTTGGAGGGAAAGAGTATTTAAACTTTTATTTAGAAATAATAAATAAATAAATGATTTATTTATCATCTCAAGAAATATGGTTAAGGAATAATAAACAAATAATGATTTATTTAAGTATTCCTAGGGGATTTAGTCAAGCTTGACAAGTAATAACAACTAATTACTGATTAATTAATTATTCCTAGAGAAAAATAAGATAATTAATGATTTATCTATTTATTTATCATAACTAGGTCAAATATGACAATGAATATAAGTTAAACAATGGTTTAATTAATTATTCCTAGAAGATAATTATATAAATAGTTATTTATTTAATTATTCTTCATGGGTTTAATTATAGATAGCTTAAAAAATGTGGTTTATTAAGTAATTACTACAGTTAAAGAAGTTTTACTATTGTAAAATTGGCCCTACATGGTGGACTTCGATCCATTTAGTAAATTATGGCTAGATGATCAATTTTTGGTGATAACAATCGAGATGTGTTTTTTAGAGAGGTTAAAGATGTTATTAAACAAGAAATTATACCACAGGAAAATGAACTAGAGAAGATAGAGTTGGAAATGAAGGCAGAAGAGTTAGACTCTACAATAGAAGAAGAATCAGAAAAGGAAGAGCCACACACTCTAGTTTTGAGGAGATCAGTTCGAGAGAGAAGGAAGAAAGAGAGGTACAGTTCATCTACTTTCTACGCAAAATTCTCTTTATCAATTACTGATGATGATCCCAAAATTTTTAAGGACTAAGTGGATTTAGAGGATGGAAAACTCTAGAAGGAGGCCATGGTTGAATAAATGGCATTCTTAAACAAAAATGAGGCTTGGGATCAAGTGGATTTGTCAGTTGGAATAAAACCCATTAGAAACAAATGGGTATTTAAGAAGAAGATAAATGCAGAAGTTACATTGGAGAGATACAAAGCTTAGTTCATAGAAAATGGTTATTCCTAAGTTTCAAGAATTTATTTTGGTTATATTTTTTCTCCTATTGCTAAGTTAGATACTATTATATTACTTTTATCTCTCGATGTTGCTATTTATTTTTGAGGTATAACAGATGGATGTGAAAATAAAAAAATTTCATGAGGATATAGAAGAAGAAATCTACATGAAGCAACGAGAAGGCTTTGGGTGAAGGGTAAGAAAGAATTGGTATGTAGTTTAAAAAATTCTCTATATGCGTTAAAACAATTACTAAGGATGTGGCATCGAAAATTTGAAATGTATATACAAGGACTTGGCTTCACAAGTAACAAAGTTAATCATTATGTGTATTTTGAAATAATTGGTGATCGTGTTATTTATTTTCTATTGTATGTGAACAATATGTTGCTAATTGGAAATGACAAAGAAATTATCTAGGATTTGAAGACTCAATTGTCCTTTGAATTTGACATGAATGATATTGGTGCTACAAACTATATTTTAGTCATGGAAATTAAATGAGATCGAGAAAAGAGAGAGCAAATACAATTGGTAGCCTGATGTAGGAGATGGTTTGTACTAGACCAAATAATGCACATGCAATGGGAGTATTGATTAGGTTTATCTCAAAACCAAGAAAGGAGCATTGGGCAAGAGTGAAGCCGGTTTTTAGGTATTTCTATGTCAGTAGTGATTATGGTTTGTGCTACCAAGGAAGACCAAGATTGGACAATGTTTTGGCCATACATGGCTTTGTTGATGCATAATGGGTTTGTTGATGCATAATGGGTTTGAGATCTAGATAGGAGAAGACCTACAAGTGGGTAATGTGTTTAACCTATTTGGAGGAGCAGTTAGTTCGATGAGCAAGATAGTTTCTTTGGTGGCACTTTCAACTATAGAGGTTGAATACATGGTAGCCACTCATGCAAGCAAGGAAGAAGTTTGGTTCTAGAGATAGTGTTCAACTGTGGGTTTGGTACAACAACCTATAAGGATAGACTATGAGAAGCAAAGTGAAATATCTTTGGCAAAAAATACTACTTATCATTAAAAGGAAAAGCCCATTGATGTTCAATATCACATTATGAGGGATATGGTTGAAGACAAAAGAGTGCTTCTAGTAAAGGTGGGCAACTTTAGGAATGTTGTAGATGGATTGGAAATGTCTACGAGCACTAAGAAGTTTTCATGGTGTAGAGAAACAATGGGTGTCGCAATTCGGGACCAATGACTAGGAACTCCTTCCACCTTCTATGTTGAAATAAAATAAGAAGTGGGAGAATGTTTGGTACGTATTATATTTTTTCCATAACTAGTGTTAGGTGCTCTTATGTTGTCCAAGGAGCTGTGGCGGGGTTACACAGGGGTGAAACCCCCTTGTCCAAGGTGGCACCCCAAGATATTTTTTTTATGTAGATCCAATAATAACTGGGTGGACCCAAATATGGTGGGTGAACTTACCCATGAATTTATATATGGTTTTTGAACATTGTTTTGTGCATGATAGTTTTTTGCCATGGTATTTTATAGATTCGGGTAAGTAAACCGTGATTATGTTCTAATCCACGGTTAATGGATTGGGGTTTATGGATGCTTCAACATGTATATAATGTATTGTAAAATCAAAAGGAATACAATGAAAAATAAAGATGGTTTTCCTCGTTTGGGATGTAGGAGAAAATGTCTGTGTATATTTTATGTTCTCACCATTCTCTATTTTTTTTGTTTTAAGAATCTATTTACAGGTCATTTTTCTACAAGGTTAAAATCTAAAATATAAAACAAGTGTAAAATGAACCCAATATTTAATTCCTCTGATAGATCTATATATGGTTCAAGAATCTTCACTTCTTAGCCAAAAACAAGATTTTCCATCGTCCTTAGGGACAAGGATATTTTTTAAAAGGTCTTGTTGAAGCATACACATTATGATTGGGCCTCTCTATATGAAACTTAGAAGGTTTATAATCCATAATAAGCTTGGGATACTTTATCGTTGTTATAAAATGTATGATTGGGAATGAAAAAATATGGGAAATCAAGATTAACTCCTTGATTAAGAGAATCAGGTCATTGATTCAATAGTTTGATCATGTTCTAGTATTCTAGATAATCTGTTTGAGTTGAACGGTAAGGTTAACCACTAAGTGAAATTTACACCCTCTCAATAGGAAATATTTTTATTAGAAAATGATAATATTCAAGTTTGCATAATCCTCTTACAAATGGAGGACCCAAATAATTGACTGAATGTTTTCCACATACTCTATATTTTGGGAAAATTTATTAAAATAATCACTGGTAAGAAATAAAACTTCAGTCTTATGTGATATGAATCTTAGAATTTTGTTTGGAATTATTTTTCACATAATATGTATTAATTTTGTTAAAATATTCACTAAGGAAGAACCTATAACTTTCTTTTTAGTATCTCAAAGTATGTAATAACTAGATTAATAATTTATTCGTTTTCGATGTCTTGAAGCTATTATTCTCACATGTTTAGTGTTTTTCTAGGGTTGAAACTATATATATTATTTTGCAAATGATTTGGAGCGTAATATGGGAAAGATGTCTTATGCCTTATATGTAATTTACATGCATAACATTTTAAAAATATTAATAATAGAATATATATTTAGATATGAAACACAATAAAATGTTTCAATTCAAATAGTATATCCTATTATCAACCTTACTTATATACATAAAAATTTAAAATAAATAAATTATTATGATTCCACCTGTTTGGAATATTCAATTCGTGTACCATGTAATTTCTAATTTCTTTTAGTATTTGACGTGGACATTATATATATATATATATATATAACCCCTAGCTCAAATCTAACATCCATTTTGAGAGGATCAAATTTTGGGATATCGATTTCCTAGAAATGTAATTGTATTTTAATTCATAAAACTTGAGAAAAAGCTCACACATTACACGATTTGATGTTCTTGATATATAATAAATTGGGAGTTAAAATAAATCTTGTTTAAAATATTTTTAATGTTGTGTAATTACACTTATAATCAACATAAATTTGACGTTATGAAAAAATAATATAAATCATCTTAACCATAAATCTACTACTAACCATAATAGAGCAGTTGACTTGCAAGCCTTAAAAAATTGCATTTATTAATCAGTATCGTAATAAACATTTACATAGGGATGGAATTATGACAAAAACGCCATTTTTCTTCATAACTTACTGAAATGAAGGAATAAGAGAACACGCATTGCAATAATAATTATCAAGCGAAAATACTACGATGAAATTAGAGGGATAATTGTTTTGTAGTAAGATTTGGAAATGTTGTTAGCTAGGAATCTATTATTCCATTGAATGGTATATGTTTAATTAAATTTGGATTATATACTGATTTAGAATATGGATCATAAGGTAGATGTTTTGTGGATATAGAATGTTTTAATATATATATATATATATATATATTATATATATACAAAAATTGAAAACCAAGTCATATTAATCCATCATATTAATAAGAGATTATTGTTATTAATGTTTATTAATCACATTTGAAGAAAAACATAAAATATTTTTCTTCATTGGCTCATATACAAGTAGATTTTGATAATCTTTTAGATACTAAATTTCTAAAGAAAACACATGAACTAAATATAAAATAAACTAAAATATATCAAATGAAGGGTATCATCGTATGGAGGGGTTGGAGTGGCTATCGTTTTTATGAAACTTGGGATCCTATAACTTTGAGGGCCTATGAAACTAGAGGAGGGAGAGATCAATGGAGGGAGAACAAGGGTCCTATGTTATAAGGATAGGTTCATCCTATGACCATTTTGAATCTTCGGAGCCATGTCATTCCTTTTCTCTCCCAACAATTCCTACTAAGCCTTTGAGGGTGATTGTGAGTGAAAAGAAGCATCAAATTTTCCTTCAGAGAGGAAGAGTTGTTTCCTCAACTTTATTAATTATTCTCCCTTGAGCCCCTAACTGAGTTATTCATAAATATCTTCTATGATACCCTTTCCTTCCATTAAGCATAAAAATAAGAACTAAGAGCCCAATATATATCTTTCTCAACTTTGGTGATATGCCTTGGTCCCAAATATAAGCTATGCACAACACTCTTTGTTACAATCATGTTCTATTTTTATTTTCTTCTACTTGTTGACTCAAATCCATAGCCTCAAATCTCTCATCCCTCACTAAATTGTATACCAACACCTCAATTATCTAAGCACACCTATAAAAGGAATTGTAGTTACGAACATAGAAGTGAAAAAAATGGAGTAGAATGCATGGAAGTGGCTACCTATTATACCCAATCTCCCGCAAGCATGCCTATCTAATCATTGTTTGACTTGGAAGTCATAGCATATATTTATTACATAAAGAGATGGCCCTATCAATTATAAATTCCCATGCATTGAATTCAATTTCCATTGACATACCTCATTGTCGCTTTTGTGGGATTGTGGAACATATTATTACCTATCCTTCACCCTTGGGCCAATCCATTAACTAATAGATCCATTTAAATGAAAGAAAATACAAGATAAACTTAAAACACAACTACAACTCCTAAGTTAAACACACCAACAAATGAGAAATCTGAGTGGGATGATCTCCTCCTCTAGTTGATCCCTTCTATTTATAGCAAAAAATGGAGTCAGTTACATTAATTAAACAATTAATTTTCTAGGTGGTGTTGCCCCTTCACATTCGAATCAGTGTTGGCCTTTCAAATTTGAGGAGTCGAGGAAGGATGCAGTGAAGCAGTGGTGACTGTTGGAGTTTGAAGAGTTATGGTAGTGTGCGACGACGGTGGAATATTCTTACATTCTCCCCCTTACTTTTTTCACCAAAAAAAAAAAAAAAAAAACAAAAAGTTTACTCTTACATCAAAATGTCTTTATATCCTAGATACTCCTATGTTTTCCCTATGTGTTTCAAATAATTATTTTCCCAAGGGTTTTGTAAATGTGTCTTCAAATTGGTCTTTGGATCTCTAAAGCTCCATACATATTTCATTATTTCTTACTAATTCTCGAATGAAGTGATACATCGTATCAATATGTTTACTCTTTTTATGGAAAACATGATTTCTCGATAATGGAATAGCATATTTGTTGTCACATAAAATGTGAGTTGGTTTTTTTGTTCATGCAACAACTCTTTCAAAATTATTCTCATGTACAAAGTTTGAGATGTTGGTATTGTCCCTGTAAGATACTCTACTTTAGCTGATGATCGAGTCACAATGGATTTCTTCATTGATCGCCATGAAAATACATCTGAACAAAAACTAAACACATACGTAGATGTGCTCTTCTTGGCATTAATATTTCCTGCAAAATCACTATCTCTATATCCATTTACTTTAAAATTTGAATTATATGTATACAAGATGCCATACTTTATTGTTCTAGAAACATATCTTAAAATCCCTTTTCCAACCAGCTAATGGGTACTCTTTGGAGACTCCATGAATCTGGAAATTAAACTTACAACAAACATTATATCAGACCTTCTTGTAGTCAAATACATAAGACTTCCAACGAATTTATTATACAAGGTTGGATCAATATTTTAACCTTGATCATTCTTATGGAGTTTTGTACGAATTGCAATCGGGGTTACAATTGGCTTACAATTTTATATCCTCAACATTTTCAATATATCCTTTTAATACTTAGATTAGCAAGTGAAAATACCATCTTTAGATTGATTTATTTTAGTACCAAGAAAATATTTTATTACGCCTAAATCAGTCATATCAGGTTATGTTTTCATGCTTGCCTTAAGATCATATATTTAGAGATCTTAAGTGAAAATCAAATCATCAATATACAGTCACACCATCAAAATTTTACCTTCTGCATTTAATTTTGTGTACAAGGTTGGCTCACTTGGAGTCCTGATGAATCCATTGTTATTCTTATATTCTTCAATTCTATAGTACCATACTTGAGGTGCTTGTTTCAATCCATATAATTATTTCTTTAATTTGTAAACTTTATCTTCTTGACCATTAATTTCATATCCATGAGGTTGTTACACATAACCAAAAACCATTTAAAAATGCACACTTAACATCCATCTGATATATTTTCAATTTATTTTGTCAAAAAATAGCCAATACCATTCTTACCATGTCAAGTATTGCTACATGTGAAAATGTTTCATTATAATCAATACCATGTTGTTGACTAAACCCCTCAGTTAGAAGTCTTTCTTTATGCTTTTCAATTTAACCTTCAACATTCACTTTAGTTTTGTAAATCCATTTAACACCTACATCATTTTTACCTTTAGGAAAGTTGACAAGTTCCCAAGTGTTATTTCTTTCTATAAAATCAATTTCTTCATACATGATCTTTATCCAAACTTTTTATTTCACAACTTCATAAAAATTTACTCGATCATATGCAAGTAATGCAAAATTTGAAACTTGATCTATTTCATCATTCTTCTCAGACAATTCCTTTAAACATATAGTCCTCTGACCTTTAATTCTATTCTTTAATGTAGTTATTATTGTATTGGGTTCATTACTTACCTCTGATCCCCTTGTTTGTTTCCACCATAACCTGATGGTTCACCATGTTCTTGATTTACTGGTGTTTTTAACTTTAATGGACTGACTCTTGGTGATTGGCTTCCTGAACTTCTTGCAGCAGGTGTATATGGAATCAACTTTCCACCTTGTACTTTGTTCTCATATTCATTATCATCTCCATGAGATAATACATCTCCCTCTGCAAAAAATTTGTCTATGCTTCCTTCCCAAGCTTCTTGTTCTTTGAATTCAACATCTCTACTGATAATATATTTCCTGGTGATAGGATTATACAGTCTATATTCTTAGACTCCTCACTATATCCAATAAGGATACATTTCTCACCTCTATCATCTAATTTCTTTCTCAATTCTTTAGGAATATGTGCATAAGAAACACATCCAAAAATTCTTAAATGAGATATATGAAAAATCTTACAACTCCACGCTTCTTTGGGAACTTGGTCCTTCATGCTCTTAGTCAAACTTATTTTAAGAATATAGACAACACAAGCTACTACTTTTCCCAAACATTCATTTGGTAGATGCTTTTCCTTCAACATACTTCGAGCCATATTCATAATAGTTCGATTTTTCCTTTCAACTATTTGATTTTGCTGTGGAGTATAATGTGTAGTAAATTGCCTCTTGATTCCATTCAATTGAGAAAACTCAATTAAATTTGTTAGCATATATTCACCACCTCTATCTGATCTCAAAATTTAATATGTTTCCCACTTTCCTTTCCCACCATAGCTTTAAATCTTATAGATACATCAAATTCTTCATATTTATATTTTAGAAGATAAACCCATGTTTCTCGACTGTAGTCGTCAATAAACGTTAAAAAGTAAACATTACCAGCCAAAGTATGTGTTTTCATTGGTGCAAACAATTTTGTGTGAAGAATCTCTGATGGATCTTTTGCCATATATGAAACTCTGTTTGTATATGTCTATGATACTTTGCAAGTATACAACTTTCACATGACCTTGTTGGTTGTTGAATATTGGTTAACCCTTTTACCATCTGTTTCTTCTTCAACAAATCTAGACCACCAAAATATAAATGACCATATCTTAAATGCCATAACCATGATTTATCAAAATTATAAGTTTTATAAGCATTCGAGGATAGAGACAATTTATTTCTCATTATAAGTGGAAACATCCTATTCTTTGTCATATTTGCTCTTGCTCTCAACTACTTTCTTGGATATTTGTCAATGATTGTACACACATTATTCTTGAAGAACACTCTATACATTTTCTCTATCAGTTGTCCAATGCTCAACAAATTGCATTTTAAGCTAGGTACATAATACACATCGCCAATTGTTCTTCTCTCACCATTTATAGTATAAACAATAATCACTCCTTTACCTTTAACACATGCCTTATTATCATTACCCAACTTGACTTCTGACCGAATATTGGAGTCTAGATTGGAAAAAAATCTTTGTTTCCAGTCTTGTGATTGCTGCAACCGCTATCTAAAAACAAAATATTATCCGAACATTATTAAGTCACGTTACAAGTCATAAACATTGGCTTCCGGCTGTCTTAAAATTCTTCTTATATATGTGCAGATTGTTTACTAGCATCTGGTTGCTTCTTCAAACATTCGGTAGCAAAATGGCCATATATTTTGCAATAATAACACTGAACTTTAGACATATCATACCTTTGATTTCCTTGATGCCAAGTTCTATTGTTACTGCCACTGAAATTAGAAGGATGTTTTTGAGATTTCTCTTCATGATCACAAATATCTCGTGGGCGTCTTTGATCAGCTACTCTGTCGCCTCTTCCCCAATTACTCGATCTTCCTCTGCCTCTTCCTCTATTAAATTGCAGTTGAGTTTTGAAGGCATTGTCTAACATGTTATCATCATATCTTGAGATCCTACATTTATGTTCAATCAACGAACCAATCAACTCTTCAATTTGCATTTGGCTTGTGTCCTTGAACTTTTCTATGGCTACAACAACTGTTTCACATTTCTTTGGCAAACGTCAAAGGACTTTCTCCATATTGTCTCAATTGATTAACAACACTCATGAAATGAGTCATAAAAGCATCCACAATTTTACTGTTTTCAAATTCTCGAAATATCTTCTCAAATTTTTCAGCTTGACATTTTTCACTTTCGATACACCTAATAACAAGATTTAAGAGGGTCCGACAGCTTCTTTGAATATTGTGCACTTGAGAGTTTTGAAAATATCACATCATCTAAGCTTTGATGAATATGGCCAAGAACTTTATTGTCCTTCTTTCTGGTCTCTGTAAACAATCTTTGTTCAACATTTATAAGAATCATTTGTGCGGCTGGATCAATAAGCTCTTGATACCCATCCATAACAAATCCTGAAAAATCATGAGAACATAGTATCGTTCTCGCTCAAATAGACCAAGAATCATAAATTTTCTTAATTAAAATAAGAATGGACTAAATAATTATGTTACTTGAAACCATTTTAATTCAATTTACAAACTAGTAAAATGTTTAATTCCTACCTATAACCAAACTCTCTTCCTTGGCTCAATCCACAATGGGAGAAGACTTTAACTCATCGATTAAGTAAAACCCACAATTAAAAAAGAAATTGCGCAAAATTTTGAGGACAAAATAAATAATTTAATATAGATAAAATTGTTCAAAACTTAAAAAAGTCCGTCGTATTGTCAACAATCCAAGCTGAATGGAAATTCCCATCGTTTTTAAAAACATACTCACAAGAGGTCAAACTTGGAATTTGAAATTAATTCTACTTAGCAGATCTGTACATCCAAATCTCTCCAAATAAAAAACTGACACTATTAAGACATAGTAGCTTACGACAGTGGTAACTTTTCTTCTTCTTTGGACACTTTGAAACTTCACGGTGCCCCCTCCACATACTGCATGCGGGCCTCATAAATATTCTAGGCCACAGTCCTCCGCCAGGTCACACGCAATCCACACTCACAGTTCATAGCCTCGGCGTGACCCTGAAGCTTACTCCTCTCCTCTAATGACCGTGGCAGCTCAAGGTTCCAATGGGCACGGCGACTGCACTCTTCCTTAATCACAATGCAAGCAGAGATGGGAACCATGATAAAATTGATGAGAGAAATGTATTTTCTCTACTGGCGGAACAAGAATAGTATAATAATAAAAAGAAAATGCTATAAGAGATATTTATGTAATGCAATCAATCAATATTTACAATTTACAATTTGCTAGGTTTGATGCACATAATATGTGCGTAATCATCCATTCTAAATACTAATGTATATCATTTATTACTGCATACAGCCACCGTTTTTTTTTTTCGTTTCTTTAATAAATAACAATTGTTTTATTTATACATGAACTTACAATCATTTTGAACCTCCTTTGTTTTCCTTTAGTAATGTTTTTCGTCTTCCTTTTATAATGAATCAATTACAGTGTTACGTAGTTATGGTTTGCTATGTTTAATATATTTTTATTAAGTGTTGAATGGTTTTTTTAAACATGGACGAGGAATGAGTATTTTCTATTCAGTGGAATCTGTAATTTTGTATATAAGGTTGTTTTGTTTTGTTTTATCAAGTAGATCAATTATTTCATTAATGTTACAAGAGTTAGTTTGTAGTGTTTTAGGAAACTTAAATCCACATAGCAAGTTCATTAAACTCAAGCTAAGTTTCTTTGACTTACGTGTTGAAATCAAATGTATTTTATTAAATTCAAGCTAAGTTTTTTTGACTTACGCGTTGAAATGAAATGTATTCCATCAAACTCAAGCTAAGTTTATTTCACTCAAGTGTTGAATGTTATTGATCATTTTAGGTGTTTATTTTGGAATAAGGGTTGTAGAATTTTAATTTAATGGTCAATAATTTTTTTCTTAAGGAAACCATGGTTCACTAGTGGCAGCTACGTCCATGCGTTGAAATGAAATGTATTCCATCAAACTCAAGCTAAGTTTATTTCACTCAAGTGTTGAATGTTATTGATCATTCTAGGTGTTTATTTTGGAATAAGGGTTGTAGAATTTTAATTTAATGGTCAATAATTTTTTTCTTAAGGAAACCATGGTTCACTAGTGGCAGCTACATCCATGGGGAGTAATTCACGCACATCCAAAAAGATGGCCTAATATATCAGGCCTAACCCCAACGGCATCAAGGAGATTTGACCTTGTGACCCCCTAAATAAGCAAGGTACATAGCAAAAAGGGCTTGACCAATTAAGCTATCACTTAGAGCTCAAGGGATTTAATGATCAATAATTATTAACTAGATGTCCCTATTTAATATCCATTGAATATTATAAAATATTCTTAGTAGTATTTGAAAATCAAAAGTTGAGTTATCTCCAAAGTATATATGGTCTTTTTTCCCTTTTAATTAGTTGATTAGTTAAAAAACATTTGATGTGAACAAGTATGATATGAAATGAGTTATGTTTTTATGGGCATGTGGTATTAATAAGGCATGATATTGAAACATGATATTCTAACAAATCCTATTGAACAATTTAAGAATATCCGTAGCAAATTGAGGGGTAAATATCGATGGATAATTATAATAATAATAATTTAAAATAGAGATATAATTCAATTTTTTTAAGAAAAGTATTTGTGTGTCATAAATTTATGCCTAAAGGGTGTGCACCAGCAATTTAGTTTATAATTGAACTAATATCATTACGTTATTAGGCCCTCCCTACCACGACTCTAGCAATTGATTTTCTTGTTGACCACTATTATTTTAGAATTGATGAGTGCAAAATATAATGTTTAACTTTAAAAATAAGTATATAAGTTTTTATTATAATTGAAAAAAATAATTTATTAACATTTAATTGGAAAAAGTTTTGGATCTCTTCTTTAAGGTTTGGTGCCATACATTCCATTTCATCAATAATGTTTGCAATCTATGAGAACTTGGTGGTATTTAATGACGTCATGCTTTTTTCAACAAATTTTCTAGGATGATATTGTAACAACCATTTTGGCAGATGTTTGAGGACAAATAACTAATGCAACTCCAATAACTATTTTTAACACGTCCTCCTTTGTCGATTTTGGTTTAAGCAAGCTATGATTTATTTTATTCATGAATTTTCTATAAGGGTTTATAATGTTTAAGTTTTGTAGATATAACTTGGGAAGAAGGATTCAACCGACACCATTGTATTATTCTTGGAAGATATTAATGCTCGAGATCAATTTGACAATGCATTAATGGAAATGGTCGTCATGATGAAGCAGCCAAATTGGCCATTAGAAGTCAATGTTCTCCTCGCGTTGAGCCAACTACGAATTCCTCCACAATTGCAACCATTGTTTGGAAGAAGTTTAATCCTTGCTAATCAAAATTACTACTTCAAATTTCAAAAGTGAGAATGTATATTTTCAAGATATTTTAAAATATGATGGATATGAACCAACTTAATTGTTTGATCTCGTTATGGTTATCCAAATTCTAAAATATCCTTGAAAATGTTCTTTGCTACTTGCAATCCTCATTTGGAAGAAGTTCGACCCTTGTTAAAATACACAAAAATGGTAGGCATAATTATGATAAATCATTGAATACATTTTATTCACAATGATGTACATATTTATACAATGTCTTATGACCCTTGGTTTTCATATTCCAAGTGGCATCTTGGAATTCCATGGTTTTTCATATTCATCCACACCAACCCTTAGCAGATTAGGTTTCTAACATTCCCCCTTTATTCAAAAGAGGTCTATATGATTCCAAGAAGAGAGATGTATTACAAAAATAAAAAACGTGCATGATAACAATTTTACCCTCTAAAATTATTGTATAAGGTGGGAGAAAGTATGGTCTCAACTAGTGGTGGTTTAAGGCTCACACCCAACACTAGAATGCTTGGTTTCACTCCCGTAACAATTTCAAATTTCGCTAGAAGCTGAAGTCTTCTGCTAGTGGAAGTTCTCCCTAAAGTTCTAAAAAGGGAGACTTTTGAGGTCTTAACATAGAACACTTGATGTAATTCCTAAAACAATTCTGAATATGGCTAGAAGATAAAGTCTTCTTCTAGTGGAAGTGATCCCTAATTCTTGTAAAAGGGAGACCATTGAGGTATCACTCAGTGTTGATTTAACGAAGGACATTGACTAAAATGCATGGTCATGGGGCATGACTTTGTCTCTCACTACAACTCTAAATCTCAGTATAGATGAATTTGCCTCTAAGCTTGGGAAACATGTTTAGGCCATGCCTCAGGCTTGCTTGATGTATCTTTGAAGCTTGTAGATGACCATAAATTCCCCCTGTCACATACAAGGTGAGAAAATGAAGAAATATCAATAGTAAGGGATGTTAATGCTCGAGAAAAAATTATGTGTAATGAATGGAATATCTTGTTGGTTGTAAAAGACCATTTCCAAGAAGAAATCCAATCGAGATGAATCTTTGTTCTTGTAGGAGGCTTATCTTCGAAGCATTTATTTGAACTAAGAGTATTTTTATCAAAATTCTCATATGGGTGAATATCAAAATAATGATATTTCACATGATCAACTTGATTACAATGTTTGCATTTGACAATCTGTGCCTACCTTGGAAGAAGACTAGTAAGTGAAATTGAGTTTCCTTGAAGAAACCCAACACATTAAAACTAAATGTGATTGGAGTAGTGTCAAATATGAAATGAAATATCCTTGTCATATCCAAGACAAATTATATTCATGTTGATGATAACTTCTTCCCAAGGTATGATGATCAACTTCAAAAGAGGAGGATAAAATTTTGCATATTTTTGAAAACTTCTCATGAAATGGGAACTTGGTGTGAATCAATGTCAATGTCATTGATTTGATCAATCTTTAACTATTGATGGAACTCAACTTTAGACTCAAAATGTGTGTTGTTATGATCAAAAACTAGTTCAAAATGATGTCTCTTTTGTTGTAGCTGAGATTCGAGTTGCAAAAACTCGATCTTGTCTTGTGCATTTTCTAGATAGATTCTAATCTCAACAAGAGAGAGTTTACACATTTTTACTATGTTGTCAGTACTAGACATGATTAGAGTGCTTAATAAGTCTAAAAAATCATCAAGTCTAGCCATTTTATCAACAAATCAAGATCAACAAATAAAGGGTGTCATTTCAACTAGAAATACAACCATAAGCATATACAAGATAGAAACAATCCAACAAGTAAATATACAAGAAGATTATCTGCAATTGTAAAATGAACCTTTATATTTTGTTACTTTAACAACAATAGTTTGATGAGATTTCAAATGTAATCCCCTCAACAATATGATCCTCCTACATGCATTTGGCATCCAAAATCAACATCCTAAAAGGATTTGTTTTTAATATCAAAGAACACCTCTCAATGTTCCAAAAATCTCTCAACAGAATCTGAATCCACTCACCACAAGTCCAAGCCCTCTATGAGGATAACAAGTTTCTAACCAACTCCAAATTGTAATATGCTTACCAACATCCCTTTCTCGTGATAGTTATACTTAAAAAACTAATGGCAAGCATACACAAGTAAGTATTATAGTTTCTCATGTGTACATTTATTTCAAAAACCAAGGGAACTGAATCTATTATGGTCCCACCCTTCCATGTTTTGTTTAATGTTGATATGATAGAGGACAGTTCTGAATGCTTTCAATTAGTGGTGATCTATGTGAGACCAATGTAATGGTATACGTTGAATGGATAATGTGTTATAGAGTTATTCAAAAAGGAATTATAATTGAAATGGATATCTCCACATCATATCTCTAACCTCTAGAGAGTACCACTATTAGCACCCTCATATTTTCCACTTTCGGGTAGCCTGGTTGCTTTTAAGAATCCTTTCTAGTTTAAGACATGAAAATTTAAACTTCTCAACCAATGCATGATGCTTCAACTCATGATAACCTAAGTTCAATGTCAAATTTCGATGGGTTTTATGATCATAACCTCATGGTCATTTTTTCATGGAATTCATGTCAAATCGCTACTCAATGTTACTAATGATAATGTCATAACACAAATGAATCTTGATATTGTTATACCTATGGATTCAACAATAAATGTTTAAAAAAATGGTTACCATTATACATGTTGTATCTTTATAGAAAATTCTGGGATGGGCAACTGTGCCTAAGCATCTAAGTAATATTTTGATTTAATTAGACAACCAATGTATTAAACCATTAAACAATTGTAAATTCTAAGTATTTCTGAGAATATTAAAGGTCTAATTTTATTTCATAACATGATTAATCATTAAATTGATTTGAAAAAGCAGAAACTAAGAAGGTATATAATTCTTAAACACTCATAATGAATATCTAATTTATCATATACAATTGATGTGTGGAGAAACTTTCTAGAGCCAAACAATACATGTCCAAGACATGAAATAAGGCAATAATTAAACGATTTAGAGGAATTAACTAAGACAAATTGTTTAATTAATTAATATTTTTTAATGATTATAACTTTGCAAGGGGTTGTCAAGGAGATTGATATTCAATCTAGCCTTGCCAAAATGCATATGTTACCTTGAACATGTGTAGATATAAATACGAATGAACATAAATGAATAATAGGACAAACTCACATGAATACACAAGTTGTTAAGAATGAAGCCATAATCGTTGAATTATCTTCAGAAATAGCTCAAAATATTACATTCATGTCTTGGATCATTACAAGGGTTCAACCCCGATTTGTTCGAATTACCAAATTCTTATAGAGTCTAATTTCAAAATATCTAGATCTGAAAATAAAATTTATTACAAAATGAAATAACATTTAAAAGTATTTTGGATTTACAAAAATAGAAAACAAAGTAGCTATTCTAAACTAATTTAAATAATCAACAAACATTTCAAGGTGTATGTTTGATGACTATTGTTGCAAATTGAATTTTATGTTTGTTGCCCCTACTATCTTGCTTTCTGCTCCTGTTTTTTACCTTTTGATCACTGGAATTTTGCATTTTGTTCTATTCGATGAATTCAAGTAACTTATCCCACTTTTTATCATTTGGGATAGAATATTTTGTTTCCTTCCTATATGTGTCATCAACTTATGTGTCCTTTTTAAAGGTTGGCCTAGTTAAAAATAAATGTTGAAATCCATGTTGAATAGACAGATCATACTCTGTGCCTTCCATGAAAGCTTTACTAGAGATTATTCCTTTGACTTTGGAAAAATTGGTCTTATGTACTGCTATTTCATGTAACCTATGCTAATAATTATCTAGTGGAATCAGTTAGCCACTAGAGTCTCACATATTTGGGAGTCCTTTTTTGAAGCATTGAACTTTTTATGAAATTTTTGGATTTTTACTTGTACGTTTTGTCACTTGCTTTCTAACTATAACATTAGATTTTTCTTTGTCAAAACTTTCCTTGTTTCTAGGACTAGATCAGTCCTGTATTCAACTCCAAATTCTTCAAGTTCTTCTTCTGCTTAGGAATATAAGACTTTGATTATTCTAGTAGCTTCCCCTATCATGTGATCTAAATCTTCTTTAATCTCTGCCACTATTGTCTTTGACTTATTAACAATTCCTCCCACTCAAAAATGATTTCAATTGATGGCGATAATTTTGTTAAAGATGCATTAATATCAATCCAAATTTTCTCTTTGGCTTGGGATAATGTCTGTGCAGTCAAATATTCATTCTCATATATCTTTAATTGCTTAGTCAATTGGTAATTTTCTGTATTTCAGCCAAATATGCATTATTAGTTTTATCTTGTTGTTTTGGATCGTTTCCAGTTGAACTTTCAGCTTTTCAATTTCCTTGTCTTTTAGAGATAAATTTTCCATCGATTTAGATAAATGTTGTACTAATTTTTTGACCAATAGAGTTATTTTTCCTATGGACACTGCTTGTCTAGATGTACCTATTGTAGATGTTCATACACTAGTGCTAATTTGGTGCTCTCTTTCCTTAATCAATTTTCCTATTTTTGTCTCCATTTTCTTAATCCGTATATTCTACTCAACAATAATTTGACTCATGTTCTCCTCTTCTTGTAGATGAGTCACTTCTTGTGCCTATGTATGTTCATTTGTTGGCAGTTTTAACTATTTCCTCCAATCTTGGATATATGCATTTCTACTTTTGATTATTTATTTTGTTTCCTTTACATATTTAGGATCCAATCCTAATTTCAAAATCATGTCTTCATGTCCCTTAATCTTGGTATCTATAGCTAGAGAAGACATATTTTATAACTTCAATTGAGAATGGATATTGTTCAATGATGCTTGTACCTTAGAAGCTTCCATGGAAGAATGTCAAAGATGTGTAAATCATCTCCTTTTCTTGCTTGTGAATATCATTCTAATCTATGGGGTGAATTTGTTTAGTATCAAAAGAAAAAAAGGAAGTTTATAATATTCAACAATTTTAGGCTCATGGATCTTTTGTTACAAAAATTCTAATTAGAGCTATCCCTTTTCACTATCTAGGGTAAAAAGTAATTTAGTTTGTGTTGTAGAAGACGATTTCCAAAAAATTTGTATATGTTGAAGTTCTTAGTACTTCATTTTTCTTTTTCATCTCTAAAAATCTTGAAAATATACTTTTCTGCCTTGAAGAAGGAGAAGAACGAGAAGGAGAATAGATTATAATATCTTCACTCTATTGCAATGAAAGTGGATATTCTCATGAAATAATAATTCTAGAAGGCCCTTCAGAAGTTTGAGCTTTTGAGGATTCTTCTTCATCATTATTTGTTTTCTCTCTTCTCTTTAGCACTTTGAATGATGTTTATTGTAGACTTGATTCCGATGGAGACTGAATTTCTCTTGGCCTTTTTAATTATCTTTCTGTAGTTTTTGGAGTCTCTAATAATATTTGACTGGATATTACTTCTTTAGCTTCCTACAAAGTATTTCCTCCCATTTTTATTTATTTCCATACTATTGAATTTATGGTTTTCTACATGAACATAGGGTGTCAAATTTTTTCAGACTCTAACTGATCCTATAATTCATAGTGTATCATAAGACAAAATAAAAACCAATTTGAACTTCATCTCTTTCAATAAATTATTTACCTCTCTCTCTACAACCCTTGTGTTGGCTATAAATGGGAAAACATGTGCCTTCAGTTTGAACTAGTCTCTTTTGTTTTCTAGAAACAAAATGATCATATACATTTCCAAATATTTTCAAGTGCAAAAAATCTCATAGGGGGAAAAATTGGAAATTTGTATGGTTGAACCTCACACCCATAAATTCTAATTTTTGTAACATTATGGTATAAATACCAGTCTCCAACCTTGGATTGTTCACTTATAGGTAGAATTATTTTAATGTTAGTTGAAATCGTAGAAACTACATCACGGTTTAACAAACAATTTTCTATATATTGAAAAAATCACTAAAGGAGAATTCTTTAGAAGTTTTCCTCACTAATGAGGTCCATTAAATAACTGGTTTTGGCCTTCCTATAATATCCAACTTCTATAAATGAAACTTAAATCTCTCTGATTGCTGATATAAAAATAAATAAACAAAAACTAATTGGTGCTTGAAAGGGCCTACAACACTAAGCTCGAAAAACTAATCATGAATTATCTCTGAGAGGAACTGGTTGTAATTTA
This sequence comes from Pinus taeda, assembly GCA_000404065.3. Lineage (NCBI taxonomy): Eukaryota > Viridiplantae > Streptophyta > Pinopsida > Pinales > Pinaceae > Pinus > Pinus taeda. The sequence continues at coordinate 248,091 of APFE030966930.1, forward strand.
ACATAATTGAAGGGCTTTTACAAGAGGAAAATACTAACAAAAATCTCAAAATAACATCATCCACCATCAATCACTAGGATATCCTAACAAATATGAAACTAGGTAAATGACCTATCTAGACATCTCACGAAACATTGCAACAAAATAGGGAGGCTTGGCCAATGGAAATTCAAATTTCTTTAGCATAAAAGATTCAAAAATATGATCTCTTACTAAAAAAAAAGTCTTCTAATAAATCTCTATTAGTACATCAATAGAAAGAGGGTGTAAGGATTCTTTTGAATTCAACTGAAGGGCTTGGAAAATTGACCCATGAGTTATATAGAGCAATGTTTGATTGTTATAACCAAATACAAATCTCTAAATTAGGACATAAACAAATTCACACGAAGTAAAAAAATATGGAAAATGATAGGTCCAAAGCAAAACAAACTGGCATATTAAGGATTCCCAAAATGAAAAATCATCACTACATCTTGATATTTCTAAAAATCACAATTGTGAAGGTTGTATAGGTCGAAATTGTAATTGGTCTCTACAACTTTGAAATGGGTATCACCAAAGGGTAATTCATCCAAATTAACTACAGAGGGTAGTACAAGATTGTTTATGCCTATCTTTGATTTTCCTTTATGGGAAGCCATTAGGGCAAAAAAAAAATGATGAGGATAATAGAACAATTACACCGAAACGAGATGATCATGAGCTAAAAATCATTGGCGTTTAATTGTACGTTCAAGATGGAAGCTTTGGTTGTAGGTAGAGAACAACAAAAAATGTTTTTTTGGATAAGGGAGAGGCCTTTAGGAAAATACTAATAACAGGGAAAATTTGAGGTAACAATTAATGGTGCAGGAGAGTTAAATTATTAGTGGTTATCTATTACATTTATCAAGGAAATGGTGATGGCTAAGAATAGGGGAGACTTATAAATTTGTGAAATTAGATGAGAAAATAACGGGAGGAGTGAGAAGAGGAAGGATCAGTTTGTGGGTGGGTATGGATGTGGTTTATTATTTTAGGGAGAGGGATACTGCAATCCCTGTGGGGCTACAACGTATTCGAAAGAGGGATCTAGAAAACCTGTTATGAAACCAGCTAAATAAAAGATAGAAAAGATAGATCAATGCCTTAGAATTCGGCCTCTTCGAGGGGAAACCTCCTTTACATTACATAAATGAACAATTATTTGATTCATTTCTTCTTTCTCTATGTGATCTTTCACTTCTTGCACCTTTTTCTTCTTGATATGTCCTTCTATCTTGAGAGTTTGAGGAGTGGTAATTCTTGCCAATGCTTTACAAGATATGGTGTGATTCATTTCTTCTTTCTCTGGGTGGGTCCTGGCATATATCCTCTTCTTTTGATGATTCTTGTCCTTTTTTCCTCCTCTTCATATCTATGTACAATAATTTCTTCTCAACAGACTTATGACCTTTAGTGCATTTGCTATCACAATTGTAACAAAGCCCTTTTTCTCTTTTTTCTTCCAATTGTTGTGGTGTAACCCTTGTAGGTTGTGGCAGGCTTGGAGAAACAACACTTCCGTCTTTATAGTTGTGAAGGGTATGCTTCATAATTTTGCTTTCCACTATGTCACAAAGCCCTTTTACTCTTTCCAATTGTTGTGGTGTTGCTCTAAGAAGGTGTTTCTCTTTGTATCCTCATAATATGCTATCATTTCCTCTATGAGAATTGACCACGTAACAAGTTTTTTACCAGAACAAAGCCCTTTATACCATAAAAATTGATCTGGTTCTAAATATGAAGATGCAATACATACCTTTTGTAACAGTGGTACACCATGTAGATCAAAATATTGCTCCATCTGACATATCCAATTTACCAGATCCTTGCCATCAAACTTCCTCATCTTGCTTTTTCTTGATTTTAGGAGCTCAATCTTGAAATGACTGTAACTCTAAAGTTTCAGATCTTTAAGCTCTAAAACTACGATCTGTAGTAGTCCTCTATGTCCTCTTTCCAATGCCACTAGTTTGACCCCAATTGGATTCTCCAATGAAGAGTTATGCCAAATCTCCCATAGTGACTTGTTTATAGACTAATTCAGTAGAGCGAACTTGTAAGACATACCGTGTGTCCCTGTTTTGACCTCTGGCTATGAAAGATATATACAAGAAGCTATAGTCTGTCCTCTTTCCGTACCTTCTGACAAAATTTCAATTAGATGCTCAGAGAGAATATTATGACGATTTTCCCCAGGTCACCTGTTTGGAATGTAATTCAGGAGTCTGCAAAAAGACCAACTTCCTCATATCATATCTCCGCAAATATAGTGCAAAAAGCTCTGAAATTCAGACCCAAGCTGAAGCGCGATGTCTTCTCAATTGGGTTTTTTTTTCGACTTCTGAAACATATCAGAAAAAACGTTTATAGCGAAAATTCCACGATGGCCTGTTTGGAGAAGCGAAACCCTAGAATCCAAAGTTTTGATACAAATGTTATGAAACCAGCTCAAGAAAAGATAGAAAAGATAGATCAATGCCTTAGAATTCAGCCTCTTCGAGGGGGCAACCTCCTTTACATTGCATAAATGAACAATTCTTGAATTCATTTCTTCTTTCTCTATGTGATCTTTCAAAACCACTTAAAGGACCACACGGGTGGGGGGGCGTCCCATAATGCATCGGGGGTCATCAATTTGGGTAGACCTGATGTTTTTTTAATTCTTTTATCTCTTTTTAATTCTTTCTTGTTTTTTTATTTATTTCTCTTTTCCTTTCAAATTCTTTTTCTCTATTTTTTTTTTAAACATCAAGGAAAAATATACAAAATATTACAGGGATAAAAATAAGTTACAACATTGGCTCAATCTGCGGACTGCTACCCCTTGCAAGATGCAGAGAAGGTGTAGATTCATGTGTCTTATCCATGGACTATGTAGTCTTTGTTGTGGAAATAAATCTTGATGCTGAAATTTTAAGAAAACCGGAAATTTACAATGATGATGATTGCAAAAATTTAATACTAAATATAATGTTTGTGGTATTTCCCATTGACTGGTAATGAGGAATATTTTCCTTCCAGATTGTGTGGAATAAATGTATCATTTCCTTTAATTTCTCCATTGCCAAAAGCTCGCAACCATAAGTTGTCAAACTTCCCATGTTTGCCTCTTTCTTCTCATCTTGCAACATATTTGAGAACTAAATCTCCTTGTCTAAAATCTCTTTCCCATGCTTTCTTGTCAATCAAATTCTTCATCTTGACTTGATACTATAGAATTTTATGTTGAACTTCATCTATGTCTTGATTTAGATCAATGATCTAATTGATCCTTCTTGAAAATTCATCTTCTTCTTCATATGACTCCTACAAAAATTTCATGACTGTATATGCTTAATATGTAGGGAAGATATATTATGTTCCATAAATAAGTTGAAAAGGGGATTTACTAGTAGATCTTTTAGGTGAAGCCATGTTTTCCCATACTGCATATTTGAGATGACTGTCCAACTACTTTTATCGTCTGCCAATACTTTGTTGGTAATTTTAATCAAACTTTTATTTGATGATTCTACCAGCCCATTACCCCGTGGGTAATAAGGTGTGGAATGATGTGAAGTAATATGAATTTTTTGACAAAATTATATCTTTTTTATGCTACTCAAAGCTTGACCATTATTTGTAACAATTTGTCTAGGACAACCAAATCTAGACAAAATGCTTTCTTGAATGAGTTTGTCACCATTGTTTCAGTTCCATTGTTAACAGGGATTGCTTCTACCCACATTGTGAAATAACCAGTGGTTGTTAATATTCATCTCTGTTGATTGCCAGAGGCTCGAGCTATCTCACCAATGAAATCAAATCCACGCTGCAAGAAATGGCCTTTTATTGAAAATGAGACAAGCAGAAGTGTTGTTAATCTATGTTTCCCTGCAAATACTTGAAATGGGATAAAATTGCTCACCTTTTATCCAACATGTATGAACAATTTTGGCCAATGGAAACCTACTCTCGGTATTTTATTTGTAGTAGGCTTATAAGCATAATGTCCTACACAAATTGCTTCCTGAAACTACTCAATTACTCTATGTGTTTCACTCTAGGTCAACATAGCAAGAGAATATTTAAAGGATCCTTCCCATACAAATTTAAATTTAATATATGTTATTTCATGGCCTTGAGTCTGAGCAATCTAAATTTGATTCTTCATCAATTCAGGAGGGTATTCAAAACCACGTATAAAATGCACTATGTCTTTGTACCAATATGAAAGTAAAAACTTTGCATCAATGTGTAAAGGAAGAGGAATAGTAACTACATAGTAATAAGGTTCTCGTGGACTCTTCTGACCAAAAACTTGAGAAGGTTCCTGTGGATTCTTCTTGTCTAAAACCTGAGAAGGTTCTTTTGGATTCTCCTCACCTCAAACCTAAGAATGTTCTTGTATATTCTTCTCAACTGAAACTTGCATGATAATATTAATACCAAGTATTTTTTAATTTAATTCAGCTAAAATTTTGCCTAAACCTTTTACCTTCCACAAATTTGTAGGTCTGATGCCGTTGGCTTAGGGGTTCTAACCCAGGTTCAGAGCTAGTTGCGCCAACCAACAAAACCCTACACTATTTGCCTTTTTGGTAACAACCTACATAGCATAGGCCGCAATCTCATCTGAAGCAGTATGGGGGGATGCTGGAACCAAGTTTCCACATCCAGAGATTAGTGTGATGTCTTTTAGTGCCCTAGATCTTCCTTCGTGCAAATTTCTAAGCCCCTAGGGCTCGATACTGTAACTCTATCCTAAAAGCCTTTAGACCTTCATGAAGGTCTATGATTGCTCTTTGTGGACCCTTAGCAGTGTATTCATCCACTTACGCACACCCGGAAACAACCCTAGATTAGAGCTCATGCTGATCTACTTAAGTATTTAATAAACATAATAGGATTTATCCCAGCCTTCGCTAAAGTACTTAACATGTAGTGCATTCAATTATTAAGACTTCTTCCATATAGTCTCACATCATTAGATCAATATTTCATAAATACATTATATATCAATAGGATATATCACAAGCATAAATAAATAGAGATAAACAAATATACACAAGAATTCTTAATTGTTATTCTTTATTTTTCTTTGGTTCAGGCTTATAGGCTCACAATGACCCTTCGCACTCAATTGTAAGGGTCCACACACTCAGCTTCAGACTCTACCTAGGCCTCTACGCACTCAATTGCAGAGCATTTCTCCCCTATTTGACCCACTTCTCAGTACTAAGACTACTCTTATATTGACCCATTACATTCTCCATTGTCTTCTATCCTATCTCTGCCTTAAAATCTCTAAGACATACCTATTTATACCTTTTTCATATAATCCCATGGTCCACAGACCATGGGTGCGTCTCAAAGCCAACTCATACTTTACATCAAAAAGGGGCTAAAACCCCTTTGAATCCTAATCCTCTATGAGCTTCGTATCGCCAAATCGCAGAGAATTTACATTAGTTGCAACAATTACATCAAAACTTCGGTTATATTAACCCCAAAACTAACCCAGGGGACCCCATCCCAACATGTCCCCAACACAAAGATCGGGACTCACCCTCGAATCACTCAGTTGGCACCGCAATCTTGCTACAAAGATCCCCCAGCTCCACCTAAACTATAGCAACTTCTGAAGCGCTTTGAGTGGTTGCCTACTTGATCTCTTCTACTAGCTTCTCTATAGCTAGTCCTTCTATGGCCAACCTCATCATCTATTGCAAGCCCTTTAGCTTATCCTGGATGTTTGTCAAGATCTGATAAGATTCTTCCAACCAAGGCTCTAGCCTAGCCTTAAGCAAGGCCTTCTTCTCTTATGCGGCTTTTACTTTCACGAGGAGCTACTTCCCCTCATGGAACTTGGCTAGGTGTTGCATTGGTGCAATGGAGCATGTCATTGCATTGAATTCATCATAGTACTTTTATAGCTTCCTGATCTCAATATGTAGTGCTTGCAGGTTTGGATCGTCCTAAAAATTGGTGACCAATTCCATGGCTTCCACAAATACTGTTGTGGAGTCTACAACTATGGTAGCTAGAGTAGCCATTGCTTCCCCAATCATGGCTTTGCGCTTCTCCCGAACCTCTGGTAGAGTCGATGGCTGCATCTTCAATTGCAGCTCGATGATATTCATGTTGAGTTCAATTTGAACTCAGTTAACCTTTGCCTTTTCTTCGCGCACACCAATGGCTAACTTCCTAATCTACACTTTTGGTTGTGCATCTTCAAGAATATGAATTTCTGGTACTATTCTGCATGCCTCTATGATTGCTGACTATAGTCGTGAACTGTGTGCCTGGAGCGCCTCCTTTTCCTAACGAACCAATGTCTTATTGGTGAAGAGATGTTGATTATTAACCTTGATTTCGTTGACAAAACTAAGTGCTCATTTTTCCTGAATGAAAAGTTCCTCCATGAATTCTTGTAATAGTGTATGCAATCACTCTAGTTACATTGTGACAAGATTCATGCCCATTTTCGAGACTCTAACAAGGAGGGCGCATTGTTCCTTGGTGTTTCCATAGACTGAAACTGTAGGGAAGGGGATGACTCACACATCCTGTGACGTCCATAGAATTATATTTATGCATATACGATGACCTCATGCCAAACTACCTGTTGCACTGCTCACTTTCCCGAAATATGCTTGGATCTGGGTTGCTCGAATATTCAACTCTCGGAGATCCTTATGAACTCTACCCAATGTTTGCAAGTATTCTTCTAGCTGTTGTAGTATTTCTCTTTCAGCATCACAGACTTTGTCACCGATCTAATGCAGATCGCTTTCTGTGAGAACCATGGGATCAACCTATGTTTTTTGGGCTCTTTGTTTCTTCTGCGATATACCTTACTTCTCTAGATCATGCCTTTTCAGAAGGAAGGGGGTGCGCTATCCTTCCTTACTTCCAATACCTTAGCCTGTTTCTGTTTCTATTGTTGGTGAAGGTGACTTGTCACCGTTCTAGGTCTCGTGCTGCTATTGCTCTGCATTCTCCTTGGCAGTGCATTCCTTCTCGACCATGGCCTTCTCTGCAGCATGTTTATTTTTCTGCGCAACCAAGTTTTGCGTAGCCTACTTGGCTACCTCCTTCCTTTTGATCACGACCACACTCTCTACACTTGTGCTTGGACTAACAGCTATATCTGAAGGGGCACACCACTCAGTGGGACATCATGCCACTACCTCTTGTACATTAGTCTATGTTACGAAGTTTGTAAAGTCTTGCCACTTCTGTGCGGAATTGTTATGAAACCAGCTTAAGAAAAAGATAGAAAATATAGATCCACGCCTTAAAATTCAGCCTCTTCGAGGGGGCAACCTCCTTTACATTACATAAATGAACAATTCTTGGATGATACAAATGATAAAACCTCCTCTCTATATATAGGAGTCTAAGGAGTCATAATATAACCCAGCTGACCTAACAATAATAACATAAAGCCACAAAAATAACAATAGAGGGATTCTATGGGGCACATTAATAAAAATACGGGGACAATAGGGACACAACAATATTAATAAGGGGTAAAACTACAATAGTAATGGGGTAATCACTAGTATTATAGGGACCCAACATGCCCCTCTCCTTAAAAAAAAGTGTTGTCCTCAACGCTTCAGTAGTTATGGATGCTTCTGTATAAAATTCTCATCCTCCCATGTGGAATCTTCAGCAGATAAGTTCTTCCACTTGATAAGATACTCTGAAATT
>APFE030966930.1:263047-287952 GCA_000404065.3 Pinus taeda
CACTTGGTCTCGTAATTTTGATATATCATGTTGCATTTCTTCCTCTTCTTCATGAGTCATGCTAGAGCTTTCAAGTCGCCTACTAGGTGTTTCCATTTTATTTCTTCGAGGCATCAATTAATGATAATAATGCTTCACTATGCCCTTTGAATTCCTTCAAAATAATTTTTCGAGCCAAGCTTAAGCAAACATTTAAAAAAATATACACACCTTTTTTCACTCTGTAGGAGCTCGATATTGCCTCTAATGTATCTCTTTAATTTTGGATCATCCAGTTATGAAATTGCGAGTGGCCTTAGCACTCTATGTCCTCTTTCCAATGCCACTAGTCTGACTCCAATTGGATTCTCCAATGAAGAGTTATGCCAAATATCCCACAGTGACTTGATTATAGACTAATTCAGTAGATTGAACTTGTACGCCATTCCACAAGTCATTGTTTCCACCTTTAGCTCTGAAAAATATATAGAAGAAACTATAGTCCGTCCTCTTTCTACCCAATCTTACAAAATTTCAATCCAATCCTCATAGAAAAAGTTATGTTGATTTTCCCCGGGTCACCTGTTTTGAATGTAATTTAGGATTCTGCAAAAGGATGAACTTCCTCAGTTCATATCTCCGAAAATATAGAGTGAAAAGCTATGAAATGTGGACCTGAGATTCAGTGTGATGTTTTCTCAAATGGGTTTTGTTTTTTGCTTTTGAAACGTCACAAAAAAAACGTTATAGCGAAAATGCCACGATGACCTGTTTGGAGCAGTGAAACCCTAGAATCCAAAGCTCTGATACCAAATGTTATGAAACTAGCTCAAGAAAAAGATAGAAAAGATAGATCAACGCCTTAAAATTCAGCGTCTTCAAGGGGGAAACCTCCTTTACATTACATAAATGAACAATTCTTGGATGATACAAATGATAAAACCTCCTCTCTATATATAGGAGTCTAAGGAGTCATAATACAACCCAGCCGACCTAACAATAATAATATAAAGCCACCAAAATAACAATAACGGGATTCTATGGGGCACATTAACAAAAATATGGGGACAATAGGGGCACAACAGTATTAATAAGGGGTACAACTACAATAGTAATGGGGTAATCACTAGTATTATAGGGACCCAACAGGGATCCTTCCGCACCTAGATATATACCTGATGAAAGCTAGCCTTGAAGGTTGCACAGGCTGACAGTTGCATGTAGAAGGTTGGGAATAATCTTGGATGTTGATTAATTGCCATGCGGAAGTTCATTTCCATTAGGACCCAAAACATCTTCATTTCTGTGACACACGCAGGGTCCTTCATAGCCCATAGGGAGGCGAACTATGCGGCCTTTGAAAATCCTTCTTCCAACGGAGAAAACTGGCTATCCTATGGCACCTCCCATGCAACCAACACAATGGAGAGAAACAACCAAGCATAATGAAATGTCTTGGTTTCATCTTGTGCCTCATGGCAATTCACGTGGAACTCTTGTCATAGGTATCTGGACCAATTGAATAGTATGCCTTTCGCGCACTAATCTGCTAGAGACACTACGACTGTCAGAACCTCATCCGTACAACATTTCCTCATCATCTTTCTAGACAATATCTATGTGGTCAACTGAAGTGCGGGGTCATTTATTGATAGGATGGAATACTCACGTGATTTCTTTACCAGTTCATACTCCTTCATCCGCTCAAGAAGCTCCTTCTCCGCAGTCTTTCCACAAAACTCCTTGGCCAGGTTTGAACCTTCATGTGGTAGGTGGGTAGTCCTATGAATAAGCATATATGTGATGGGTATAGCCCCCCAAGCCATAAACAACCCTCATGCACCAAAGTGAGCAAATAGCATATGCAAGTTGTGTTAAATGGGGTGTGGTAGTAATGTGACACCCAAACCAAGTTGAGAAGCCTAGATTTCTCAACACTACAGACCCATTCCTCTATTTCCAATGCTATCAAACCTATGTCTTCATAATATAAATGCTTCATGAAGTTATCTATCGCTAAGTGTGGGAACTTGGCATGATCGCCTAGCTCCCAGTCCTCCATATTCAATAATGGGACTCGTGTGAGCCGCGAACCTTCAAAAGGCACCTGCTCAGGTAGCAGTGGCATGGAGATCGTGAATTTGTCTGAGTCGAGGTCTTTGGTGATCTTTTCCTTCCCCTTTCTCAGAGGGATATACCCATGAGGATTTGTGATGGGCTATTCACCTTTAGCATCGGTATCCTCCATTCCTTGGCATTCTTCTACCTCCAAGTATATAACCTTTTGCTCGACTTTTTTTGGTTATTTATCTTTCTTTTGGGTAGGTGTTGTAGTATTCTTCCTAGGGGAAGTGCGTATCTATACTAGATTCTTCTACTTCTCCTTTGTTGTAGGTTGGTTTTCCTTTGCCATGGATTGTTTCAACCTTGGAGACCTCTGCGCCATGGGCATCACAGCCGTAGCTTCAAAACTAGATATTTCAGGGCCTGGGGCATCGAATATAGTAGCTTCTAAACTCAAAGCTTCTGTAGGGTTGGTGGCAATCATCCTCTACAAAAATAACTCACAAGCTTCCAGGGAAATCTCTGTGTGGGTGAATAACTCCTCCCAAAATGCTCGGCTCATAAGCGACAGACAACAAGTTTTAGCAAAAAATCCAAGTGTTTAAAGTGTTCTCTATTGGAAAAGGACACATAATTTATAGTGGTCTTTGAATTCAAATCTGACCGTTGCCCCCAAATTCTGAATATTAATGTTGTTTTAGTGGCAGATATTCAAGGATTTTGGCCTTAAATGTCACTAGCCCGCTCCTCCTAACCATCTTCTGGCTGTAAAATCATGAACAGTGAATTTAATGGTCACTTGCTGCTATGCTACGTGGCACCTCCCTCCATAGTACAACTTCCCACGTACAGTCTCATTCATCATATCTTCATCGTTTTCTATGTAGCTTTCCTACTTCCTCGTCCTCCAACCCTGGCAATGTAGTTTATAGTCTTGCCCACCCTTGCAGCTGCCTGAAGTACTAACATTATCCTGCCACCATATGGTGATGTCCAAGATCCCCTATATATAGATTTAATCAGCTTCCGTTCACTCTTCTTGGAAAAGGTTCTGCATTTAGCTTCACGAGCCGAACTGCGCCTCCATGCGTAATTTCTTTGATCATATATGGCCTTAGCCAATGCATCTGAAATTTCCCAGGAAACTTAATGAACTTGCTATCATACAATAAGACCAAATCATTTACCTTGAATGTGAAAAGCTTGATGTGTCAATCGTGCCATCCTTTTTCACGTTCTTTTTGTGGTTGTTGATGGAATCTAGGCAATGAGAGATTCCAGGGCTTCGTGATATGCATACCTATGAGAGATGCTATGTGCAGATTAGGCATAATATATTCCATAGGCATCAAAAATTCTATGCCATAAACCAATCAAAATAGTGTTTGTCGTATCAGCTTCTGGCATGTAGTCCTGTACGTCCATATTACTACAGGTATGTGCACATCCCATTCATTTCATTGTGTGTTGGAGATCTTTGTCAGCTCATTTTCCAAAATCTTGTTGAAGGCCTCAATAGTTTTGTTCACCTGTAGGTGATACGGTGTACTCTTCTGATGATAGACCTGGAATTCCTCTGTTAACAGATTGATTGTTTCATTCATAAAGTGTGTACCTCGATTTCTCATCAATACTTTTGGGTAGCCAATTCTAATGAAGACATATTAAAAAACTTCGTTGTTGTAGCCCCTATACAACCCCTAACTGGATATGCCTCTACCCATAGAGATAAATACTCCATTGCAGTGATAATGCAACACGCACTAGTTTTCTTGCATGGGGGATGAATTGACCCAACAAAACCAATCTTTCAAATGGCTGCAATGATACTTGAGGTTGTAATGGAAATTCATCCCTTCGCGATGGTCTTCCCATTCTCTGACATGCATCGCATGCCTTACAATACACTTTGGAATCCTTATGAAACGTTGGCCACCATAGACCTACGCGCAAAATCCTTTGTGCAATCACTTTTCCTACATAGTGTCGTCCCATAGATCCCCCATGTGCTTAAGGGAGAATGATATTTCTCTCAAAATCTAGCACATATCATCGTAGTATCTCATATGCACCGATCGTATACAGATTTCCCACAATTACTAAAAAGTCTACCATGTGCACTACTAGCTCCTTATTTTGTTGACTTGTACACCCTTCCAGTGCCATCCCCGTAGTCAAAAAGTGAATAATATCTGAAAATAGATATCCGCTATGCGCACTAATTCAGATTGTGGCTCCATTCCATAAGCTTTAGGCAACTTTTCTAGGCGATCATGCAGATCATCCCTACCACCATATTTCTTAGCCAATCGAATGTTAGGATACCTAAATTATAATATCATCATTCTTTTGTAATCCCTCCATCGATCAAAGATATCCTTATGCGTACCCCACCATTGTGCAAGCATAGTGCGCAGTGGGAAATCTAATGCTTGGAAGCGGTGGCTTAGGGAATTCACATTTAAATGCATCCAAAAAATTATCCACATTAGTTAAATCATTATAGTAAGGTAAGTTCCTTACCTCCAATGAAACACAGTCCAACGATTTAGTCGTCATATTGCAACATAGCTTGGGTACTTCATGAAACTTATTCTAGCAATGCTCCAACTCTTCATTTGAATGAGAGGTGTAGGAACTCTCACGATCCCATGTTATCTTTCCATTTTTGGTTGGATTGATCCAGTCCTGGTCTCACGCTATTATCTTGTCAATCTGATCCAACTCATTTTCACTTTCGTCATAATTGCGGACCATTCTGTGTAGTGCGCTCCTTCTGCAGGGTCCAACGGCACTAAAACTCAAAGCAATTTCCATTCAAACAACATTTCTCTCTTCTTTAAGTTAATGACTCCATTCATGTCAATGGCCAAGTGAACTCTGAGGAGCGCGGGGTATGGATTATTTTCATCAATGATCTCTATCACTTCAAAGTCAGCCATCGCGCTAGCACCTTCAATATCAACTGTTACTCTATATAATCATCCCATATGGATGATATTCTATTGGTTTTCCATTCTCAGCTGAATCAAATACCACTGCAGCGCAGGCATCCCCATTATTTCCCATGTTTGTTTTGGAAAAACATTCGCATTGGACCCTAGATCCAAAATGACCTGGCGCATCTCATATTATCCTATCTGTCCAGTGAGCCTCATCTCGCGCCCTGTTCATACCTTATGTTTACAAATTTTTTTAACCACGCAGTGTCCATCAAGGACATTTTTTCTAGAACACTTGTTTATCAACTCTTGCAGGTTTTTCACATCTTTTCTATCAGGCAATAGTTTCATGCAGGTTTCCAAGAATGTGGTAAGGATAGAGGGATCAACCTCTATAGGTGCATGGGTGTTGTGCATCTTGTCCTGATTTCCTGTGGTGGATTACTTCATGAACCTTTTATTGGACTCCATAAATGTTTACTTTGCATGCTCTAGGTCAAAACCAACTTCCTTTTCTGGGGCCTTATGGACCCATCCGTCCACTTTAGGTTATTTCCCTTATCATCACGAGTTGTTATACCGCTTCTCAACACTATATTCACTCTTTGATCTTCCTCATGGGGTTCAACTCTCATCATCATCTAAATTCTACGTAGTTTGCTGAGGCTACGCCTTCTTCTCCTGAATCTTAGCTATCAACATCGGGCATTATTCTATAGTGTGGTTAAATTAGCTATTGTATTGACATGACAGGCATGTTTGATTCTAACACTCCCACGCATAGTGCCCTAACATTCCATAGATATAGCAAATAACCTGTCTACGACCTCTACGAGGTTCTCCTCCTCTATAGCCCCATTGTCTTCCTTGATAACCTCCACATGCTCCTCCCACGCCCTTATCTAGAGGCCGAGTCTCTACTTTCATCAGGTACGTAGGAGTTCTTTCCATTATCATTTCATAACTACGATAGTGGTGCTCATCACGGCCCAAAGATTTGTAGAAGTCACAGAACAATTGTGGTGTTGTTTGAACGAACTTTTGAAGCAAATGAGAATTATCCATTGCATGTTTTCCTACAACCTGACAAATAGCATACCATAGCACAACCATGATGCTCAGTCCTGCTAGAGCTTCTGGCCTCAGGGGAATCAGTCCCCCTCCTACGCTATAATTCGCAAATATGGGACAGTGGTATTTATCGTTCCCCTAGCTCTTATAATTCAGGTACTAAATTTTTGCGTGTGCCTTTGGCTTACCCTCTTTGTATTTTTTCAAGCTTTCCAATTCTAAGCATAGGATTTGTAACCTCATTATGATTTCCATAGCTTCTACTTGAGTTCCTCTCTTCTGTTGCGATAAAGAAATCCTCAAGTGGGGTAGAAGCGAAGCTATAAATCACTCGCGATGCTGACCATGAGTGAGATACATGTTAGCTTCTCAAATTTAGCATTTCAACCTTTAATATATCTCCCAAGGCATCTCATCAACCCTCATTGTGATTTTCTTAAATACAATGACTAACTGCGAGTCAAACTTAGGATTACTAAACATTTCATTAAGAAAAGCCTTAGTCTTTGCTAGCTTTGCCACAGGATTATCATAACAATACTTAATATACCAGGTTAGCGCACGATCCTACAGAGCAGTAATCAGCTATGCCTTGTTTATATTATCATCAGTAATTTGTTGCGATGTCCACACAACATTAGCAACATACCAGAACTGATATGTATCTTCGCTCCCTATGCCCTTGAAAATTGGCGACTTCATTGTGTTCTAAATGTTGAACAACAGTGGTGGTGGTGGAGGTGTGTTTGAAGGTGTATGCGCTGGAGGTGGAGGTGGAGTGGATGGATGATGTATTCGTAGAAAACCATGTCTTATCATCTGAACAACATTCCACGGTGAGGCATGTACACTCCCTCGTCATCACTCAAAGGAGGTCCAATCAATGGGCTATATTCAGGACCTGATCTCTCTCAATCTCTTAAGAGTTTTCCACTTCACGTAGGTCTAAACATCAAGGCAATGGAATAACCTATTTTTCACATAACAACATCTTAATTGAGGTATTCAAAGATCTTAAATACTTACCTCGTGGTCCCTTGAAAAACCTTCGCTCTGCCTTGATGTAGCTGACTGAGGTATCTACTGTGAATTCTGTAACAAATCCTCCTATAATTCGATCAAGCCATTGGTTGACAACCCGTGCGATTTTGTCTTCAGAGGCTTCTAATCATTGTACCAGTTCCGGAGTCCACACTATTAGACCGTTAAGCTTCCATCTCCCTTGATTGTGTGCCAATTTAGCTAACCACTCATATAACTTTATTGAGAAGATGCAAAAGAAAATTTCGTGTATCTCCATATACAAGTACCTATCCAACCAATGCTGCTTTGATAGGCGCAGATTCTTGTTTTCTTGTGCCACGAGTTTGTGAACTTTTATATCTATCCACTTTTCAATTTCTTTCTTTGTCAGATTACAATGATTCAACATCACACATCTCCTTCAAGAAGATCTCAGTTGCAGCAACAAAACCATTTTTTGGCTTAGCGCATTCTGACCCAAGTTCAAAATTAGTTGAGCCAACCAACAAAACCCTCCACTACTTTCCCATTCGGCAAAAAACTACATAGCTCAGGCTGTAGTCTCACCCAAAGTAGTATGGGGGGATGCTCGAACAAAGTTTTCGCATCCAGAGATCAGTGTGATGTCTTTTAGTGCCCTAGATCTGCCTTCGAACTGATTTATAATCCCCTAGGGCTCGGTATTGAAACTCTATCCTAACAACCTTTATACCTTCGCGAAGGTCTATGATTAGTCTTTGCAGACCCTTAACAATCTATTCATCCACTTATGCACACCAGAAAAAAACCCTAGACCAAAGCTCGCAGAAATTTACTTAAATATTTAATAAACATAAAAGGATTTATCCTAGTCTTCATGAAAGTACTTAACATGGAGTGCGTATAGTTATTAAGACTTATTCCATACAGTCATGCATCATAAGATCAATATTTCATAAATACATTTTTCATTAACAACGTATATCACAAGCATAAATAAAAAGAGAAACAAATATACACAACAATTCTTCAATATTCTTCTATATTGATCTTTGGTTCAGGTTTATAGACTCAAAACTTCCCTGCACACTCAACTGCAGGGGTTCGCACACTTAGCTACGGACTCTACCTAGGCCTCTATGCACTCATCGGTAGAGCCTTTCTCTCCTATCTGACCAACTTCTCTACACTAAGACTCCTCTTCTATCAACCCATTATATTCTCCATTATCTTCTATCCTATCTCCACCTTAGAATCTCTAAGACACATCTATTTATAGCTTTTTTTATACAATCCCATGGCCTGCGCACCATGGGTGGGTCACAAATCTGACTCATACTTTACATAAACAAGGGGATAAAACCCCTTTGACTCCTAATCATCTACGTGCTTTGCATCCCCAAATCGTAGAGACCTTATATTACTTACAAAAATTACATCAAAACTTGGGTTATCTTAACTGCAAAATTGACCTAGGGGCCCCCATCCCAAGAAATACATAAATCAAAATCAAGAATCTTATAAATCCATCTTCCCCTCTTTCCATCTATATGAGGCTCCGTCAACACTATTTTTACTGCATTGTTAGGAACACAGGCAATTATAGGAGAATGTAAAACATAAATTTTAATTTTTAAGCTTGTTTATCTATGGTATCATATCTTTGTTCAACAACTCCCATAACTTTACTGAAGAAGGTAGTTGTCTATTCTTTTTGTTCATAATTTCTCTCCACTAAAACAACCACTAGAGTGGTATCTGAGGCAAAGGAGAAAATACTAAACAATTTAGTGTAATATGGGTTGGCTAACACTAGGGCTTCCAAAATTGATTTTTTGATCTATGAGAAGGAGTATATAACTTCGACAACTCATTTAAATTCATTGTATTTCTTGAGAATATGACTAATATCTCTCACAATTTCAACATAATTAGGTATAAACCTCCTTAAAAAATGTATTTTCCCTAAGAATGCTTAAATCTTTTTTTTATTTCTAGGAAATTTGATTACTTGAATTCCTGGAATTCTCTTCAAGTCAATTATAAATCCATTTGAAATAATGTGACCCAACAATATTCCTTCCCTCGTTGAAAAAAGTGACTTCATAGGATTAAGAGAAATACCATTTTTCTGCATCTTTCAAATTTTTTTCTCAAGTGTTTAATGTTTTTAGCATCGTAATAAAAAAAACATTGTCAAATAATCAAGGAAAATGAGTATGAATTTATTTACCTTAACCACAAATGCCATATCCATGGCCCTTTAAAATGTTTCCCCAGCATTGATTAAACCAAATGGCATCTTGGCATACATGAAAGTGCCACAAAGAGTTGTGAATGCAATATTCGCTTTGTCTTGTTGACTAACCAGAATTTGGTTATATATAGAGAAACCATCTAACATTGAGGTCCTATGAGAATGTGAACTCTTTGAAGCAATTGACCCATTTTCTGTAATAGATAATTACCTTTTAGGGGTAAATTTTTCAAGTTCCTAAAGCGGACACACAATCTAGTTTCCCCATTTATATTCCTAACAAGTATCATATTAGATATCCATTCAGAGTATCTTAAGGGAACATTGTTTTTAGAATACAACAATTTTATTAGTTCTTTATCAATAACAGGAAGTAAGACTTGATTATTTCTCCTAATTTTTTGTTGAAATGGCTTAGTTTCTCATTTAAGAGGAATTTTGTGCTTAATAATAGCTATGTCATAGGTTTTAAATTCTTAATATGACCATTGAAACACATCTCTATATTCTTTAGAGAAATTGACATATTTTTCTTTTATGTACTGAAGTAAAGAAGATGAAATTTTTACATTTCTGGTTTCTTCTATAGTGCTAATATTACAATCTTGTACATCTTCCTATTGTGAACTTAGCAATGAAGTTTTTGCTACATGATTTTGATAAAAACTATTTTCAAAGGGAAACAATCCCTTTGAAATATAATTATTTGATAGATGAATGATATCATGGTCAACAATTTTTTGTTTCAAATTCAGATCAAAATCACCATCATTTGATTTCATTTCACCATTGTTTTCTTCCTACACATGTAAACCAAAATATTCATCGATTGCATGTCATTTATTTCCACTTCTCATCATATTAAAAAACTTGCCAATGCCTCAAATCATCTGGGATGGAAGGTTTGTACTTTACTTCAATTTGGTAATGTAATTACAAAGGATCATGTGTTTTAAAAGAACTTGTAGAGACTGCCAAACAACCTACATGAATGCTATCTTATCTTCGAATTGATGAAATGTTAAAGGTCCAAAAATAGTTTTCCATACAATCCCATACTTCATTACTATAAACTCTGAGTCTAGGATGTTTGATTTGATAAAGATTTCTTATTTTTTTTACAATTAATTCTAAATCACCATATACTACCAGGTTTTGTACTTTCATACTTTTAGCTAATTCCAATCCTAAAATCAAGGCTTCATATTTTGCCACATTATTTGGGACTTCAAGATATAATTTGAAGGACTCGGTTATATCTTTATTGTTAGGAGAACTGATTAAATTCTTGGGCCAACTCCATCCTTAGAAAATGCCCCATCAAAATACATTTTCCAAATATTACTATCCGAAAAATTGAGGTATATTGGAAGTATCTTGAATTATGTTTTGAGGATTAGAGAGATCATTTGCAGCCAAAGTAGACCATCCAAAATCTTGATCAATAGCACAAATTGGATGATTTCTTACTTAATCAAATTTACATACATTATTAATGAATCTTAATTCTCTCTACAGTCTTAAATGTTCTCCTCAATAAAATGGGATTGTAGCATAGAACATGTCCATCTCCAAGATTCCTCCAATATTAGCACAACAAGATATTTACAACAACATGCGAGATTTTGGTGGAATGTCTATAAGAACTATATCCAATACCACACTTTTCACAGGGATTTGAGCAAGCGTGAGAACTAAGTCTTGATTAATCCCAGGAAAGGAACTTCTTTTGAATGAAAAGTATATAGATCATGATATGTGCTGGTAATTTGAAACTGAAGTTGGTCGATGATAAATTTATGCATTAGATTATGGGAGGCACATAATTCAACATACAATTGAATAAAAGGAAGTCATGAAATTTCAATGTGACATAGAGAGGTGGCACATTTTCATCCATCATATCTAAATTAGGTCCAAAAACAAATGAAGTTTTATCATCTTGAAGACTAATAACATCCCCTTAAGAATCCAAACTAGAAGATTGTATGATTTTGGAGACCTTCTATTTGTATCCTATATTTCTGGAGAGTTTAGATAAAGTCATAGGGATTTTAACCCTTTCTAATTCACATTCAACATTAAAAACATTTGGAACGCGATTTTTAGTGGTGATTTATTCTTGTAACTGATTTGTGGTTGAATAGGTAGTATTTCAATAGCTTTTACTTGAGGTTCATCAAAAGTAACCTATTTTATAGGTCTATCGAGGCCTTGTCTAGGTCTTAGGTCATACCTCCTATTCAATTCAACAATAAGAAACTAAGAAAAGGGTTGATATTTGGAAACTTGGGATGAACCTTGATTTTGAGCAATGGGGTGGGCATGACTTATTAGGACAATAACATTTTGAGATGAGGGGTCTTCAAAATAATTAATATCATTTGTAACAACAAGAACAATTTCTTGAGGGTCTTGGTCATCGATCATCAATGGAGGTTGAATTTGCTGATCAATATTTGGTGTTTGTAAAATACGATGTTGAAAAGGTCTTCTATATTGGACTAGAGTTCTATTTGCAACTTGTTGGGTTACTCTAGGTTCAATTTCCGTTATTGAAATTCTATTAGAAAGATTTCTTAACAAAGAGGTTATTTCATGAGTTTTATGTTCTTTTTCTTTAGTCTTTGATGAAGAAGTACTTTGCTCTCCTGATTTCTTTTCCGTTCAACCTTTTCTTCATTTAATTTCAATTTACTTGATTCTAACGTTTTTTCTTCTACTTTAATTACATTAGTTTTCATATCTACTAAGGTTTGATATGTTATCTCTTTAATCATTATAACAAAATCATCATTAAATTCTTTAGAAAAGTCTTACTTTACATGCAATGATTGTGGGTTTACAATCTAGTGGCATTTTGTTGTAAATCTTATTGAATCTCTTAATAAAGTATACAACAAGTTCTCAAGGGTTTCTTCTCAGATATTAAAATTTTGTTAAATAATAAACAAGACCCTTTTTAATTCCCCATTGAGTGTTGAATATTTTGGGTAATTCATCCCATGAGTTTATAGAATTTTTTCTTGTAGTTATCTAAACCACATCTTGACATTTCCTTCTAATGATTGAACAAAAATTCTAGTGTAAACATCTTCATGTTGAATGTTCATGTTATTAGAAAAATCCAGAGATGCAATCAAGTGGTCCTCTATAGATGGTTCAATTTCTCCATTGAATCTTGGCAAATGTTTCAAATACCCCTGAGGAGAGTCATGAAGTTGGGCAGCTAGTGGAAGCACTAATGTTGCATATCGATTTGTTACAATTGGCCTAAATTCTTCTATTTGGTTCTACAACAAAACTATCTATTTTGGGGAGACAACTTTACTTGAAGATGGTTGTGATTTTATTTTAGTTTTCTGGAAAAACTATGGAAGGCGAACTGTTTTCTAAACTTCATGTATGGTTGTCTCTTGATCTTTAAAGGCTAAACGATTGGGAGAAAATAAAGAACGAGTTTGAGCTAGTGAGGAAATGAAATTAGTGGGTTTTAATTCTGGTGTTTGAAGATCTAGATCTACTTCAATATTAAAAGGTTCAAAATTGGGAGAAGGAAACTCAAAGTTCTAATGTTGATGAACAAGAAATGTTGATTGAAGATCTACTCCTTTGGAAAGGAGTTCTAATACTTTAGCTGGAAGATATGATAACTCAAGAGATATTGGAATCGATTCAAAAGGCTTAGTTTGTGATTATATTTCAGGTGGAAGAGAAGAAGGAACAAAAGTAGATGCTTCTAGTCTATGTACGATAGCTGCAATTCCAACAATTCTATCTGGATATGATAAAGGAGAGAAAAGCCAAAGATTTGAATGAGATCTCATGGGTCTGCATGAAGCCATATTTAACTAGTGGAGTAACAATGTGAAAGATTTTAGCCTTCTAACCTCTTATTACCATTAAGACACAAGTCTGATCATTGTCCCAGGGAAAAACTTCAAACTTCATTCCCCGACAATGACGCCAATCTGATGTTGTATCTTTATAGACAATTCAAGGCTGAGGAACTCTGCCAAAGCATCACAGTAGGTTTTTGGTTTAATTGGATGACCGATGTATTAAACCATTAAACAATTGTAAATTCTAAGTATTTTTGAGAAGATTAAAGGGTTGATTTTCATTCATAACAGGATTAATCTCTAAATTCGAAAAACAAAAAATTAAGAAGGTATATAATTATTAAACATTCATAATGAATATCTAATTGATAATATACTGTCGATGCGTGCAAAAAAATTCTAGAACCGAACAATACATGTTCTAGAGATGAAAATAGGAAATAATTAAAAGATTTAGAGGAATTAACTAAGGCAAATTATTTAATTAATTAATCGTTTTTAATGATTATAAATGTGTAGGGGGTTGTCAGCGAGATTTTTATTCAATATATCATTTCCCAAACTCGTATCTTACCTTGAATAATTGCAAAAATAAATATGAAAGAACATAAACAAATAATAGGAAAAACTCACATGAATACACAAGTTGTTAAGAATGAAGACAGAATCCTTGAATTATCCTTAGAAACAGGTCTGAATATTACAATCATGTCCTGGATCACTACAAGGGTTCAACCATGACTTATTCGAATTACCAAATACTTATAGAGTCTAATTTCAAAATATATAGATCCGAAAATAAAATTTATTACAAAATGAAATATTCTCTAAAATTGTTTTGGATTTACAAAAATATAATAGAAAAGTAGCTATTCTAAACCGATTTGAGTAATCAACACACATTTTGAGGTTTTTGTTTGGTGATTGTTGCTCGAAATTGAATTTTATGTTTTTCGCCCCTGCTATCTTGCTTTTTTCTCTTGTTTTTCTTCCTTCTGATCACTGAAATTTTGCATTCTGTTATATTCAATGAGTACAAGTAGCTTATCCCACTTTTTATCATATGGGATAGAAAATTTTGTTACCTTCCTACATGCCTCATCAATTTTGTTATACTTTTCAAAAGTTGGGTTAGTTAAAAAGAAATGTTGAACTTCATGTTGAATAAACATATCATACTCTAGGTCTTCCATGAAATATTTATCATTGATTATTCCTCTAACTCTAGAAACTTCGTCTTTTCTACTTCTGTTTCATGAAACTTGTGATGATACTTCTCTAGTGGAATCAATTGGCCATTACATTCGTGTAGATTCGGTAGTCATTTTTGGTGCAAAACATTGAATTTTTTATGAATTTTTCTGATTTGTACTTCTATGTTTTGGAACTTGTTTTGTAAGTATAACATTAGATTTCTCTTTGCCAAAAGTTTCCTTGTTTCTAGGACTGCATCAGTCCTATCTTACATTGCAAATTCTTCAAGTACTTCTTTTGTTTTAGACTCTAGGCCTTGGATTATTCTGGTCCCTTCCCATGACATGTGATCTAAGTCTTCTTTAATCTCTACCAATCCTGTCTTTGAATTTTGTAATAATTGCTCATTCTCAAAAATGATTTCAATTAATGGCCTTAATTAAGTTAAATATGCATTAATTTTAATGCAAATTTTCTCTTTAGCTTGGGACAATGTCTCTGAAATTGAATATTCATGCTCATATATCTCTAATTTCTTAGTCAATTAATATTTTTTCTGTATTTTAGCCAAATATGCATGACGAATTTTTATTTTGTTATTTTATATCTTTTCTAGTTGAACTTTGAGTTTTTCAACTTCCTTATCTTTTAGAGATAAATCTCCCATGGATCTAGATAATTATTTTGCTAAGTTTTGACTAGTAGGAGCTATTTCAAAAATGGACACTACTATTGTAGATGTTCCTGTTGGATATGTTCCTACTCCAATGGTGATTGGGAGCTCTCTTTCCTTAATCAACCTTTCCATTTCTATCTCCATTTTCTGAATTTGTATATTCTGCTCAACAATCATTTCAGGCATGTTCTCCTTCTCTTTTTCTAGCTAAATAACTTATTGTGCCTATGGATGTTCAATTGTTGGTAGTTTTAGTTGTTTCCTCAAAGCTTGGATATGCACATTTTAGTTTCTAATTATTTCTTCCATTTCCTTTACATATTTATGATCCAATTCTAATTTCAAATCTAGGTCTTCAAGTCCCTTAATCTTGGTATTTTTAGCTAGAGAAGACATATTTTCGGCCTTCAATTGAGAATGGAAATTGTTCAATGATGCTCGCATATTACAAGCTACTATGGCAAAACTTGCCAAAGATGTGTAAATCATCTCAACTACTTCCTTGTGATGATCAAGCTGATCTATGGGATGAATCAGTTTAGTATCAAAATAAAACAAAGAAGTTTTATAATCTTTAGTATTTTTAGGCACATAGAGATTTGGTTCCTAAAATACTAACTAGAACTCTCCCTTTTCATTATCCATGGCATAAAGTAATAAATTCTTTGTTATAGAAGAATGTTTCTGAAATCGGGTGTATGTTGGAGTTTTTAGTATTTCATTCTCCTTTTTCATCTCTAAAGATCTTGAAAATACACTTTTTTCCTTGAAGAAGTAGAAGAAGGACAAGGATAATATACTTTGCTACAATGAAAATGGAGATTCTCTTGTAGGAATAATTGTAGAAGGTCATTCAAAAGCTTGCGCTTCTAAGGATTCTTCTTCATCATTATTTCTTACCTTTCTTCTCTTCATCACTTTGAATATTTTTTTGTTATAGATCTGATTCTGATGGAGACTGAAATTCTCTTTACATTTTTAACTCTTCTTTTGTTGATTTTGGAGTCTCTAATACTGTTTGATTCAACTTCCTGGAAAGTATTTTCCTCCCATTCTTCTTTATTGACATATTGTTCAATTTTTGGTTATGCTACATGAACAAAGGGGGATGATTTTTGTGCAACTCTAATTGATGATATAATTCCTAGTGGATCATAAGACCAAGAAAAACTCAATTTGAACTTCATATGTTTAAATAAATTATTTACCTCTCTCTCTGTAGCTCATGTTGGCTATAAATGGGCCAACCTATGCCTTCAATTTTAATTGGTTTTTTTTTTCTAGAAACAAAATGGACATAATATACATTTATAATTTCCTTGATATACTCAAGTGCAAAAACTCTAGTAGGGAGAAAATTTTGCAATTTGTATGGTTGAAGCTCACATCCATAAATTGCAATTTCTGTAAATTTCTGGTATAAATAAAAGTCTCCAACCTTAGACTATTCACTTATAAGTGGAATTCTTTTAATGTCAATTGAAATCCTAGAAAATGCATCACTGTTTAACAAATAATTTGCCATATACAAAAACTAAATGAAAAAAATCACTAAAGGAGAGTTCTTCAAAAGTATTCCTCACTAATGAGGTCCAATGAATAATCGATTTTTGGCTTCCTGTAATATCCAACTTCTATAAAGAAAACTTAAATCTCTACGATTGATGATATAAGAACAAATAGAACAAAATTGACTCGTTCTTGAAAGATCCATTAACACTGAACTTTAAAAAATAAAAATGTATTATGTGTGAGAGGAGCTGGTTGTAATTAAATATAATTGAAGGATTTTTACCACAAGAAAATACTGATAAAAATCCTAAAATAACATTATCCACCCATTGATCAATAGAATATCATTATATACAAGAAATTAGGGAAATGACTAGTCTAGAAACCTCAGGGAACATTGCAGTAGAATAGGGAGGGTTGGTCATTAGCAATTTAGAATTTTCTAGCATAAAATTTTTGAAAATATAGGCTCTTTTTGAAAAGGAAAGTTTTTGATAAATCTCTGTTAATACATCAGTGGAAAAAGGGTGTAAGGATTCTTGACAATTCAACTGAAGGGCTTGGAAAATTGACTCAGGAGATATATAGATAAAGGTTTCATTATTCTGAGTAATGAAAATTCTCTGACTTTTGATATAATGAGGTTCACACCAAGTAACAAAGTTTGAAAATGATACGTCAGAGGGAAAATAAACTGAGGTAGTAAGGATTCCCAGAATGAAAATTCATCATTAATGTCCTGTTATTTCAGAAAATTCAAATTGTGATGTTCATATAGGTCGAACTCGCAATTCATCTCTAATAGTTTAAAATGGGTATCACCCAAATGTAATTCATCCAGATTAACTAAAAAGGGTAACACAGGACTGTGTACAACTATCTTTGGTTTTCCTTTATGGGAAGCCATTAGAGAAAACATAATAGATGAGGATAATAGAAAAATTACATGGAAATGAGATGATTATGAGCTTAAAATTATTGGCATTTAATTGCAAGATCAAGCTAGAGGACTTTGATGTAGGTAGAGAACAATAAATAATGTTTTTTGGATAAGGGATAGGTTATTAGCAAAATACTGATAACTGAAAAAAAATGAGGTAACAATTAATGGTGCAGGAGAATTAAATGATTAAAGATGATCTGTTAATTTTATCATGGAAATCATGATGGCTAAGTATAGGGGAGACTTATCAATGAGTGAAATTGGCTGAGAAAATAGCGGGAGGAGTGCGCAAAGAAAGGAGTAGTTTGGAGGGGGTATGGATGCGTTTTACAGTTTTAGGGAGAGGGGTACTGTAATCTTTGTGATTTGCCACATATCTGAAAGTGGGATATGGAAAATTGCTTTTCATACTTCCCCGCCAAAATTAACTCTTGGCAACGTTGGGGGGTCTCGCAATGCATCAGGGATTGTTGATCTGGGCGAACACAATGTCATCCATTGAAAATATAACAAGATTTAACCCTTGGTCCCAAATAAATCAAATCAATTATTACAAAAAAATAATGTGTTTGAATATGATGAAGATTAAAGAAAAAATGCATCATTTAAATTTATTATGTTTTTTAATTATTTTATCCCTTTTTATTTCTTTCTTGATTATTATTTTTTCTTTATTTCTCTTTTATTTTCATTTTCATTTTCTTCTTTTCTTTTCTTCTTCTTCTTCTTCTTCTTCTTCTTCTTCTTCTTTTTGTTTTTTTGTTTTTTTTTTTTTTTTCCAACTTGTAGGAAAAATATACAAAATATTACAAGAGTAAAAATAAGTTACAACATCAGTTCTATCTAGGGACTACCACCCCCTATGGGATGTAGAGAACGTGCAGATCCATGCGTCTTCTCCTCGGGCTATGGAGTCTTTTCTGTCAAAATGACACTTGATGCTGAAATTTAAAGGAAAGTGGAAATTTATAATGATGATGATTCCAAACATTTAATACTTAATATAATTCTTGAGGTATTTCCCATTGAATGACAATGAGGAATATTTTCCCCTCAAATTGCGTAGAATAAATGTACTATTTCATTTAACTTCCGCAATGTTGAAAGATCCCAACTACAACTTATAAAAATTTCCCATGTTTTCCTCTTTCTTGTCTTCTTGCATCCCATCTAAGAGCTAAATCTCCTTGTCTGACATCTCTTTCCCTTTCCTTCCTATAAAAAAAACTCTTCATCTTGCCTTGATATTGTTGAAGTTTATGCTGATCTTCATCTTTTTCCTGATTTACCTTAATGATTTGATGGATCCTTGTTGAAAAATTATCTATTGCTTCATATGATTCCTGCAAGAACTTCATGACTTGAAATGCTAATTGTGTAGGAAAGATAGCTTTTGTTCCATAAACAAGTTGAAAATAATATTTACCAATAGATCTTTTAGTTGAAACCCTCTCTTTCCATACTGCATATTTGAGATGATTATCCCAACTCCTTTTATGATATTCTAATATGTTCTTAATAAATATAATCAGAATTTTATTTGATGATTCTACTAGACCATTACCCTATGGGTAATATGGTGTGGAATGATGTAAAGTAATCTGATATTTTTGATAGAATCCTATCATCTTTATGATACTGAAAGCTTGAGAATTATCTGTAATAATTTTTATAGGACAACCAAATATGGACACAATTTTTTTCAATGAATTTTATCACCACTATATAAGTTGCATCCTTAAAAAGGATTGCTTCCACCAAATTTTTGAAATAATCACTGGTTATTAAAATCTACCCATGTTTATTACTAGAGGCTAGAACTATCTCACCAATGAAATCCAATCCCCATTACAAGGAAGAGGCTTCTGCTAAAATTGGGACAAGGGGTAGTGCTCGTAATCTTTGTTTCCTTGCAAATTTCTAACATGGGATACAAATCCTCATCTTTTCTCCAAAATGTGCCAACAATTTTCACCAATAGAAACCTTCTCTTTGTAGTTTATATGTAATAACCTTCCAAGGATAATGTCCTCCACAAATTCCTACATGAAACTGCTCAGTTATTCCATTTGTTTCACTCTCGATCAAATATAGTAAGATAATATTTAGAGGACCAAACCAATATAAATTTGCATTTACTATATAGTATTTCATTTCCTTTAGCCTGACATATCTACACTAATTCCTCTTGAAGTCGTGAGGGTATTCAAAATCACGTAGAAAATGCACTATGTCTTTGTACCAATCTGAAAGTGAAAAAATTTCATCAATGTGTAAAGGAAGAGGAATATGAGCTCCATTGGAAGAAGGTTCTTCTCAATTCTTCTCATGTGAAATGTGAGAAGGTTCTTGTGGATTCTTCTCACTTGAAGCCTCATAAGGTTCTTGTGGATTATTCTCACCTGAAATTTACATGATAGTATGAATATCAAGCATTTTCGAATTTGATTAAGCTAAAAGTTTAGCTAAGCCCTTTCCTTTCACCAAATTTGTAGGTATGATGTCTAAATCAAACTCAAGTATCTTAGAAATCCATCTTCCACTCTTTCCATCTATATTAGGCTGATTCAAGACTATTTTTACTGCAATGTTAGGAACATAAACAATTATAGGAGAATGTAAACACATAAATACTAAATGCTTTCAAAGCTTGTACGAAGGCATACGCTTGTTTCTATATGATATCATATCTCAGTTCAGCATCTCTCATAAATGACCGAAGAAGGAAATTAGATTTCCTTTTTTATCATCATTTATCTGCAATAAAACATCTTCTATAGTGGTATCTAAGGCAAAGGAGAAAATACTAAACAGTTTTGAGTAATCTAGGTTAGCTAACACTCAAGATTCTAACATTTCTTTTTTGATCTATATGAAGGAGTATCTATATTGGATAGTCCATTTAAATTCCTTGGATTTCTTGAGAATACCAATAATATCTTTCACAATTTCAGCGTAATTAGCTATTAACCTCCTTAAAAAAATTTAGTTTCCCTAAGAATGATTGTATCTCTTTTAGGTTAGCTAACACTCAGGATTCTAACATTTCTTTTTTGATATATATGAAGTAGTATCTAGCTTGGATAGTCCATTTAAATTCCTTGCATTTCTTGAGAATACCAATAATATCTTTCACAATTTCAATGTAATTAGGTATAAACCTCCTTAAAAATTTTAGTTTCCCTAAGAATGATTGGATCTATTTTTTATTTCTAGGAAGAATGATTAAGTGAATTGTTGAGACTCTCTTAGGATCAATTAGAACTCCTCATTTTTAAATTATGTGTCCCGATAATCTTCCTACCCTCATTGCAAAAAGTGACTTCTTAGGATTAAGATAAATACCAAATTTCATGCATTTTTCAAAAAAAAAATTCTCAAGTGTTTAATGTGTTTAACAACATAACTAGAAAATACCATCAAATCATCAAGGTAAATAACTATTAATTTATTTACTTTACGCACAAATGTCATATCCATGGCCCTTTGAAATGTTGCTCCAACAATGATTAAACCAAATGGAATCTTGGAATACATGAAAGTGCCCCAAGGAGTTGTGAATGCATTCTTCTCCCTGTCTTCTAAACTAACCAGAATCTAGTTGTATCCAGAAAAACCATATAACATTGAGATCATATCAAAAGTTGATACTCTTTGAGGAAATTGATCCGTTTTTGGTAATGCATAATTATCTTGTTTTCTTGAAGAAGGAAAAGGAGAACCTATTCTAATATATTCAATCTATTCCAATGAAAATGGAGATTCTCCTGTAAGAATAGTTGTAGAAGGTCCTTCAGAAGTTTGAGCTTCTGAGGATTCTTCTTCATCATTATTTGTTTTTTTCTTCTCTTCATCACTTTGAATGTTGTTTGTCCTAGATGTGATTCCAATGGAGATTTAATTTATCTTGCCTTCTTAAATTCTTTTTATGTGGATTTTTTAGTCTCTAATATTTTCTCAATGAATATTACTTCTTCAACTTCCTACAAAGTATTTTCATGCCATTCTTCTTTATTGGCATATTGTTTAATTTCAAGTTTTTCTAATGGACATAGGGTGCTTACTTTTATGCAACTCTAATTGATGATATAATTCCTAGTGGATCATAAGACCAACTAAAACTCTATTTGAATTTGTTTCAATAAGTTATTTACCTCTCCTTGCGGCTCTTGTGCTTGCTATAAATGGGCCAACCCATGCCTTTAGTTCAAACTAGGCTTTTTGTTTTCTAGAAACAAAATGAACACCATCTACATTCATCATTTGCCTCATAGATTCAAGTGGAAAAACTCTCATAGGGAGAAAAAAATGACAATTTGTATGGTTGAAACACACATCCATAAATTCCAATTTCTGTAAAGTTTTGGTATAATACTAGTCTCCAACCTTGGACTGATCACTTAGATGTAGAATTCTTTTAGTCTCAGTCAAAATCCTAAAAATTGCATCACTATTTTAAAAACAATTTTCTATATACAAGAATTGATTGACAAAATCACTAAAGGTCCAATGAATAATTGATCTTGGTCTCTCTGTAATATCCAACTTATGTAAAGGAAACTTAAATCTCTCTAGTTGATAATATATGACTCATGCTTGAAAGATCCTTTAATACTAAACCTTAAAAATTGATCATCAATTATCTGTGAGAGAAACCAATTGTAATTAAATATAATTGAAGGATTTTTACTAAAGGAAAACATTAATAGATTTTTAATTTTAGATATTTTTTTATCAATATTTTCTCCTCTAAAATGATAGCTGGTAATAGTATAATTAGCAAAGAATATGTTGGAAAGTTTTTGTTCTTAGTATCATTGGCAAAGAACATATTGGAAAACCTTTATGTATCCTAGTAATCAGAAATTTAACCCCAAGACATGTCTGACCACTAATACTTCAACAAAAAAAATCTCTAAAATAATATATGCCTATATAACTAAAAGCAATTGAGACATTCATTTTGTATATTTTTATCTACAATTAAGTCATATCAAAAAGAGGCTATATAACAAAAAAAAACAATTGACACATTCATTTGGTATGTTTTTATTTACAATGGAGTCATGTCAAAAGGAGGTCAGATCATAGGAGAGTCACACTATAACCATTTTAGTTATTGGTATAGCTTAGTAACAGATTGAACAATATGACACTTCCATTATCTAAGTTAGTGGAGTCTATCTTAAATACTGATATAAGATGTGTATAGGAGGATCCAATTTCTTCAAGTATAAATGTTTTTATGATCGTACATCTTTTAAATATTTTATATAGTTATTTATAGTTACTCATCATACTGAAGTGTAAAATAGGCGGCTTCTCTTAAAAACATAAATATATGTATTTTTTGAAAAAGAAATACATTAGAAATTAGAGTTACCATTAAAATGACCATTCATCAGCCGACGGTGACATTCCCCCACTCTAAACTTCAGTACAGGGTAATACAAACGCCAATTATTCATTCTGTGGGAGTTGATCTTGGTGTCTGACGCTAATGCTGACGAAAAGAGGCGTATGGTATTAATTGAACTATTTTCGGTGATGTCCGAAATAAATCAGTCTTGTTAAAAACTACCTGCTTTATTAACTAATTACTGGAACTATTATACGCTAAAACATTTTGCGAAGTCTTTGAAAGTTGACTCGTACCAAATTTACAACTCTATCTCGGATGCCCATGGGATAAATAAGGCCGTAGTCTACAAGACAATATGAAGTAATTGCTTGAAAGAGCAGAACGCCTAGCATCCACCCTTCTGGCGTGTAAGAAGGTTTTAAATTGTAAAGAAGACTGCTGCAGCCTACATAGAAGAGCATAATAATCTTACAACCTTTGACATGGAAGGAAATGTTGAGTACCCTTTGTGATCGATAGACAATTTTCAAAACGGCCTTTCAAAAATTGCATATGACAGATAAGCAAGAAAGGGTGGCCCGAAGAATATAGGGAAAAAGAAAATAAATAACTTTAGATATATTTGAGAACATATCTTGTAAAACTATTGTAAAACTTGATTTCCAATCCTGTAACTACTGAGAAGAAGACATAAGGACTCTCATAAAGGTTGAAGAAGTACTCTCATAAAGGTTGAAGAAGTGAAGAAGTGGTTAACGGTTTTGATGTAAAACTATTATATATCTATTTTAAATAGGGATTTAACCTGAGTAGATAGAGATTTAATTTTTTTCTTAAAGTTATTTAAATGTTTTGTATAGATATTTAATATTTTTTTAGATTTTTATTGATTTTTATTTTTATTTTGGTTGACATGAGCAAAATTTTAACTTTGATGACAAAGTGACAGAATTACACATCATACTTACAAATCATATTGACTTGTAGAATACAATTTTTCTTTCTAGAATAATATTTTCTTGGTAGCTTACATATATGCAAAATATATATTAATCTTCTCTATACTTTATTAATATCAGTTTAATATAATTCTTAATTATTCTTCTCTCCATGCTATATTAGACCTAAAATTATAAACCCTAATATTATAAACCCTAATATTAAAATTAATACTAACCTAGATCTGTTTAAACTCCACATCTACCAAGTGTCAAGTGAAGATCAAATGTTTGAGAGGAAAACACATTTTAGAGTGAAAAGATATTTGATCACTTGAGATGCAAAGACCTTTTAGAGTGAAAAATATTTGATCACTCTCCGAGCTCCAGATCCAAACTTAAAGTGGATCTGAGCTTGTATAATATATATGTAGTTTTCAATAGAATATTTTATTTATAATTCACTTCTATGCATTACATCTAATTATTTTTATTATTAATATTTTCTAAATATTAGATATCAAATCCATATTAAGCATGGAAAGAATTAAAAGTAATCTTCATCAATTGAATGAGAAAGTAGTTATTAATGAATAAGATTTCTCAAGTATTTTCTTAAAGTGAGAATTTAAATATTTAATTTATAAAGGTTAACTTTTATTTGTTATTAATATTATTTAAATATTATATATTAACCTTACTAGAAATAAAATAAACAGTACAGATCTCCTAGTTATAGAAAGTGAAATATAAGAAATTTTTAAATTTTAATTATTTTATTTTCTTTATATAAATGATATGAAATTTATGTTATTTAGTATGCACATTTAAATATTTTAAGAAATAACTTTTTTTTAATCAAAATGTAGGATTCTTTGATTCATGATCTATACGAGGTATTTTTTTAAGAAGTAATCACACA
Source organism: Pinus taeda (assembly GCA_000404065.3). Taxonomy (NCBI): domain Eukaryota; kingdom Viridiplantae; phylum Streptophyta; class Pinopsida; order Pinales; family Pinaceae; genus Pinus; species Pinus taeda. The sequence continues at coordinate 287,752 of APFE030966930.1, forward strand.
TAGATTTTAAATTCCACTTGTTTCGAATCACTTACTATGATTCATCATCAAAACATCGATGGATAGATGAATCATAAAACATTAAAAAAAAAAGAAATATGGAAAATAATAAAGTCAAAATTGAAACATAAAATCCCAAAAATAAGGAATAATACTAAAGACTAAAATTAAAAATCTCAAAAAAATAAATTAGAAACTATT
>APFE030966934.1:0-11058 GCA_000404065.3 Pinus taeda
TGAGGGTTTTAACCACGTCAAAATACTGGTGTATTGATCTGTGATCTATTTGTGAGCGGTGTCCTTCTGGTGTTCTGTCTGAGGAACTTACCCTGTATATTCCTACAAATAGTTCACATAGAAGGAACGATCATTAAAACAAGTACAACACACCTTCTACAAAATAAGCACCAAAGCCACAAAATAGTTCAATTTCTTTAGTACATATGAAAAAAACATATATCGCAAACATTCAAAGAATAGTCTTACAACATTTATGACATATGCTTGAAAGTGTGTTGGCTCAATGAGCATCAAGTATTAAGCAAAAGTTCCAAGATACATTGGTACAATGAACATCGCTAGCTTCGATAGTGGAGTGTTAGAGCTACCACTTGCTCCTCAAAAGAACCATCTTCCTCTCTAATGCCTAGTGGGAGGATCCAAGGTGAAAAGTCCTTTCCTTGAACTATGAGGGAATATATAAACAAATTGGGTAATTCTTCACCTCACTTCTGACTCTTGGAATTCCCTCATGACTCTTTGACTTCTACGTGACCTTTCACATTCTATAGGTGACCCTTGGAATTCTACTTTACATTACATTTCTCATATTAATGAAAATTACATAATTACATCCACAAATGATGTGGAAAATGATGACTCATATGACACCTTCGCATAACACCTTGACAAGACATGACATGACATTGATGACATAGACTCAATAATGATGAGGTAATGTCAAGCCATTATTTCTGTTGCTATCTTTGTGTCTTCTTGAAAGATGGTACATGCTCTTTCTCTTCCCCCTCCATAAGTCTTGAAGGTAGGGAGTCATCACTATGATCCTGAGCTTCAATTTTTATCGCAAAGTAGTGTCCCTTCAAATTCTCATTTAATTATCAACTTGTCCTTGCAGCTTCGTAAGTGTCTTGTAGCATAGTTTCCTTCTACTTATCTTCAATCATCATATTGTAATGTGAAATATAATACTTGCAATTGGAACTCTCTCATGAAAATATGATAACAGTCTGAAAACCGCATGGCCTGACATGCTTCTTGAAAATCGTTGACGGAGTTGAAACTGAGTACTCGATTGAGAGGAAGGTTCAGGGATTGCACAATGCATTGTTCCAGAGGTCAAGAGTAGAGGAATGTTTCTTATGATTGTGCAATTTGTAGTTTTGGAGGCCTAGATAGGAAGACTATGCATTTTAGGAACTTAGCGAGGCAAGATTTTGTACGAAGACTATGCAATGTGTAGTTCAGGGGAGAGAGAGGTTGGAGGATTGCGCAATTTCATAGTTCAAGGATCTAGGGAGGTAGACTACACACTTAGATTATGCAATGTGAATAAGGAGACTAACAGGGAGGCTTGATTGCATAGTTTTGGAGGTTGAAGGCCAATATTTGGAGACCGTGACTGCACAATGCACAATCCATGGAGGTAGGAGATGCACGTTGCACAATTCCAGGAGGAAAGAGGCATGCTTGATGCTTGCCACTATGCAATGTGCAGTTTAAGGAGGGGAGTTTGGGCTCAAGTTGGTCAAGGAAGAAATTTTCCATAATTTAGCTAAGTGTGGGACCAATGAAGCAAATATGAAACTAATGTCTGACATGGACATCATCACACACTCAAAAAAATTGACAACACAAAACATACAAAATGGTTCCCTTATTATGTTGACAAAATAACATACTCCTCCAACTGTGACACTTAAGATACACTTTGTGATGATAATGATGAAACTTGTGTGACAATGCATGAAACTTTGGGAATTGGTCTAATGGACGTCTGTGTGATAAATAAGACCCATCACCATCAAAGTTACATCTTGAAATAGAACAAAAAAAATTCTTTTGCGATGTGTAATGATTCCCATGCCAAAAGACAACACTTGAGTTTTCTTCTAAAAGGGACTAGAAAACTTAAGATAATATACATGGAATGACTCTTACTATTAGAAACGACAACATGCAAGGTCAAAATAGGCTCCAAAATTTGGCAGTAGGAAATTTTTTTGGAGGATGTCGTAACACCGACAACTTGGATGCCCCACATTGGCAGAGTTGCACATTATTGGGCTTAGAATATGTGCAGTGAAAAAATAAAAAAGTGTGTGATGCACCAAGATACTAATGAATAATGCACTAAGATAGATTTTGTTTTTCTTTCGGCGTAAATCACATGATATTTCATTTGTTGATGCGTTTCGAACCAACCAATGTGGTTCATCGTCAAGACAAGTTGAAGAATTAGATCTAGATTGCATGTTAAATATATAGAGCAGAACATGCATAATTATTGACCAAGAAATGGCTATATTGACTTAACAAATGGCTATATTAGACTAGGAAACAGCTAGTTTGACCAGGCTTAGGGAAGAGGCGCAAAATTATATTTTAATTAAAGTTAAGGATTTCAATAATTATTAAATTATTAGTTAGTTACACTATTTAAAAGTAAATGGGAACTATGAATTTATATAAAAGGTATTAAATATTCTATATTTCTTTTACTTTTTATTATAAATGTTTGTATAAATATCAATATTAAAATAAATTAATTTAAGAAAAATCTTTAAACATCTAAATTTTAATTATATTAATTGTTTATTTTATTGTTAAAATTGTTTATTTAATTGTTAAAAAGTTGAATTATAATAAACCAATACAAATATATTCTCATAGAATGAATTCAAAAAGAAACTATTTTCCTTATATTACTTAAGTTAAATAATTAGTATATAGCATAAACTAAATGCTATTAAATATTTATATCAACCAATAAAACAGATTTTTATAGAACAATTTCAATATTAAATAAAATGTTTTTCTTATATTAATCAAGTTAGATTATTATTTTTTTTCTCTGCAAATACTAACTTCTATTAACTAAAACACAAAATATTTTTACATATGAGCGAGGCATTTCTGCACTCGACAAAATAGTGCTGCCCCATTACATACATAAGCTGGGGCAAGCCATTACAGAGTCCCTGATACCAAAAAGAATACATAGAGAGGAACAAATGTCGACAAGAAGAGAAATTGAGTTTTTCCAAAAACACAAAAGACCATGCGGCTCAGTGAACACAGAGTGATCAAAATCCCATCTGGGAGCTACAGACTAGTAAGACAAATACATAAAAGAGTCAACCATAATTCTGAGATTTAACAAAAACAAGAGAGACTGTCCTAGGAGTCGCTATTTCTCTTGTGCTGGATCATTGTTTTTCTTCTCGTCTCGGGCAGTGTCACCATCCTTAAGCCCTTCATTGCCACTCAAGTCGCTGTCAGGAATGGTAATGGTCTGTTCCGCGTCACCATGAATTTTATCCTCAGCCATAGGCACGGTGTCGTCCAGAGGAGGGAGATTTCTGAGAAGAGTCTCCTGATCAGTCTTTTCTTTGTCCCAATTATCCTTGCTATCGCGGTCCGAGGAATTGTCACTACCAGGAGAGGGCTCAGGGGCGATGCAAGTCAAGGGGGTGACAAGATTTTCCTCCTCCGAGAGAATGAGGGTGATGTGAGCAGTTACCAGGGGTCTGTGCAGGTTACTCTGGAACTTAAAGTGTGTTGTTTGAAAAGCACTATTGGGCCTGGGTTTCCTACCAGAGCTAGCAGACAGCCCAGTTTCCTAAGCGGGAGAGGGACTGAGCAGTTCTGTTGCAGTTTCCAGGGCAAAACTAGCTAGAGAATGCAAACGGGTGTCTTGGCGTCCCCTAGAACGCTGCCTTTTACTAGAGCGAACCATTATGCCAGGACAAAGGAAGTTATGTGAAGGATTATACGCAGTATGACCAACAGAACGAAGACAATTAAGGCCAAAGGTATGCTTAACCAGGGTATCAACTAACAGGACCAAGGTGTCGACCAACAGCTCCATGCTAACGACCAGGACAACCGCGAAGATAACCAACATAAACAAAGTGCAGAAATTCAGAACAAGAAAAGGATTACCCTTGAGTAAAATGTATGTGAGCTTGCGACGATGCCCCGGAATTACGCCATCAATCTCTGCTTCCGTCAACCAAACCGAATTGCCGCGCCTCAGAGCACAGAACAGGGTGAGAAAGCCGTGGATCACCATGGTTATAACCGGGAGAATGTTGCATCGAACGATGCATTGCGTAAATGCCGATCCCCTTCCTGATCTAAACTTAAATGAAAACCTGCTCTCGCATGTTTTAACCTCCCGGGAAGCCACACTGCACTGCAGCTGGCGGTACTGGGCGTTAATTGCTTGCATGGAGAGCTGTGCGATCATGTTTGCCGCCGGGATCCAGGAAATCAAGTTAGATTATTAGTGTAAAGCCTTAAAAAAAAAAACAAAAAAAAAAAACCAAGGCAAAAGAGAGAGGGGATAACAAGGGGAAACAAACATATAAGAAAAAAACAAGACAAAAAAGGAGGGAGGGGCGGGAGAGAAGAATGACTAGAAAGTGAGGACTGGGACCCAACAACTACTAATCTTCCAGCTGTCTTCTCGATTGAGATTGCTCGACCTTTTTTCAATCTCAAGGGCTTCCGTAAATTTTTGGTGGTGGAATTGCGAAACTCTAGCAATAAAACTAGCCTCCTCGATACAAACATGATGTTTGGTTTTCTCTGCATGTTCTGCTAAAGTGGAAGACATGGTTCTCCTATGCTTAAGGTCTGCTGTGTGCTCACTAATCCTTTGATTAATGGAGCATCCAGTTTCACCAATATAGGGGGTTCCACATGAACAAGGAATAATATAAACCCCCTTCATGTCCTTAGGGTCGATAGGATCCTTCATTGATATGAAGGACTTACGAATGGTGTTAAGGGGTCTAAAGGTCGAGGGGATATTATGCTTCTTAAGAATCCTAGAAATCTTATCAGTGGTCCCTTGCACAAATGGAAGGTGGACACCTGCGACCCGCTCTATAGGTTCTCTTTTAGATAAGGAATTTTTGGCAACTTTGAGGAAGGCTTTCTGACCCAGGTATCTACTATAACCATTTTCAATCAAGACATTAAGAATATATGATTTCTCTTTCTCGAAGCTCTTTTCATCAGAGATCCTTAGGGCACAAGTAGCTAGGGTGTTGAGAACCCCAAACTTCTAAGCCAGGAAATGGTGGGAATTGGCATGAAGATACTGCTCCGTATGTGTTTTCTTTCGAAACACTTGATGGGATAGGGAACCATCAATATTCTAAGAAATAAGAATATCTAGGAAGGGGAGGCAACCATCGACTTCTTGTTCCATGGTGAACTTAATGGCTGAGGATTGACTATTGAGATGATTGAAGAAGAGACCTAACTCCTCTTGGCCATGACACCAGATGACATTGGTGTCATCACATATCTTTTCCAAAGCTTAGGCAGAAGGCAGGTCGAGTTTAGAGCTTTGGATTCAAAATATTCCATAAAAAGATTCACAATGACAGGGGATAGGGATGAGCCCATGGCAACCCCACAAGTTTGTTCAAAGAACTCCCCTTTAAAACTGAAAAAGGTGGAAGTGAGGCAGATCTCAACTAACTAAGTGGTATCAGGATTTGTTAGGTGGTTGATCACCTCCATGGTCTCATTTATAGGGATGCAAGTCTATAGGGAGACTACATCAAAACTAACAATAATGTCCCCAGGGTCAAGTTTAATGTCCTTAAGCTCCTCAATAAAGGAAGCAGAGTCTTTGACGAAGGACTCTGTACGACCAACTAAGGGCTTAAGCTTTAAGGCCAGGAACTTAGCAAGAAGGTAGGTGGGACCTCCAATAGTGTCGACAATGGGTCTTAGGGGAGCTCCTTCCTTGTGAATCTTAGGGAGCCCATAGATTCTAGGAGTGATGGGATTGCTCTCAATGAGTTTATGGTGAAGGGGACTCATTGAGCTACTGGATTTAATGGCAAGAGCCACATTCTTAGAAATCTTCTTTAACTATTTTTTGGGAAGTTTCTTATAGCTTCCACTGTTATGAAGATGATCCAGCATTTTATTGCTGTAATCTATTCGAAACGTGTCAACAAATGAAATATCATGTGATTTACGTTGAAAGAAAAAAAAAAAACTCTCTTAAACGATATGGATCACAGAAGCCTCAATTCAACATTGCACTAAGATATTGGGTAGGGATGCATTAAGTCATTTTAATGATTTTCAATGGTTGATTCTTTTACCTTATTGACTTAGAATTCGACAAATATGTTTATCAGTTGATGAACTAAATGAGGGGACTCCAAATTTTGAAATATGTCAAAAAATTTCCATTCTTGTAGCTACTACAATAATTGGCGATTCATGGGTAGGATCTCAAAATTAATGGTTTATCCCTTATTTATGGTGAAGAATAATAATTGGGAAAGTATTATTCTATATCCATGGGTGCCACTAGTATAGCTATTTAGCCTCGATTAGAAGTTAGTCTCCTCATTAACTTTTATGGGTCTTAGTTTGTAACACATCAATTGGCATATGAGTTAGACACCAAAAGATTCGATAGCGGCTGGAGATATTATGTATGTGAGACTAAAATGTTCAAAATTAAGTACAATTCACAGATGTTTCTCCATTACCAACAAGTGTCCATAGCCTCAAAAAAATCACTCAAGGAATCATAAGAATTTCTTTTCTACCAACGAGCATCCATAGCCTTGACGAAGTTGCCTACATCACCTCTCTCATAGCCAACCTTTCTCATGCCTTTAGCCTTTTATTTATTTTTATTTTAAATTCAATTTTGCATTATTTGGGAATTATTTATGCTAGGGCTAGGGTGGATGAGACACCCTTACTTATTTTAAGGTCAAAGAGGTTGTTCCTTGTGTTTTAGAGACATTAAGATTTTTTGGAATGGGTTTTCTCGCACTTTACAATTTTCTCCCCTTCCCTTATCTAACAAGTGGGTAAACAAATTCACACGCACAATTTTATTGATTAAGGACTAATCAATTCATGGAGATTTTCTTGAGGATGCGACTCTTACCAACTTAGTAAAGTTCCCCAAGGACTATATTCTTATTTTCCATTCAACCAATTCATACTCATAAGATGTTTAGGACTAAACCAGTGGATGGAGGTATAATGTTAACCAACTAACAAAAAATTACCTCAGTCTTATTCATGAAATTTGATAAAGCACTGTTTATTTTGAAATGGGAAAGTTATTTATGTATAAGGCTATTTATTTGTGTACAAAGTTCCTAATGGTAAACTTTGACATGAAAATTAAGTTTGGTAAAAAGACTTAAAATGGAAAAAGGAAAGCATAACACAAAATCTATAAAAAGTGGCATATCTCAATGAGCTATTATTGGAAATAGAGTTTGAGATTGTCATTAATTGGGAGCGAGAAAATCTCCCCATGTAAGGTTTCCAATCTAAAGGTATTTAGGGTAAGTTTATCGTGAAGTAGGAATAAAATAAGCCACAAGTGTTGGAACTTGTTATCAACCTATTTTGATCCCTAGAGTCAGTAACTATGAGTGATACTATTGGTTGAATTTTGTATGGAATTTGAATACCTGATTGACCCATTTTTCTTCCCATCCACACGCATCTAGTGCTTTTGAGGGCAGCTTGAAGCCTCCATCCACATGAAGAACCCTTTTTCCAGACGGATGCAACCACAATTTCTCATTGATGACAATGTGATTAGGGCTTCCATTCTAGAGACTTATGTTTCCTAGGAGATCGGTTCAAATCCTCATCTTGTCCTATATATTCAAGATATCTTGGGTGCAATATTGGGGAGGATTCCTAACTAATCCTCACCCCAAGAGACCACATTCATCCTCCTTGGAGACTCTCTAGTCCTACATATATGGATTTATCCTTGAGAGCCAAGCGAGCACTAGAGAGTCAAAGATTCATACATACATTCTATCACTTTTCCATTGGGAGAGAGTTTGTGATTCTTGTTTTACTCAAGGTCATTCAACCGAGAGAGGGTGAGACTCTGCCAAAATATGGAGAGAAGGTGCTGCAATTGAAGATATACTTTGTAATTGCTCATTTGATGATTAATGAAATAAAGATTCATTCCCATTAAATTGTGCATCTATGTTCATTGTTCATGTTTTCAGTTTGATCTAACGGTACTTTGCAGAAGACCATTTGTCATCTTGTTTGGTGGTGCATGTCTGCAGGGTCCCAGTTATCATGGAGAACATATCTCTTGGAGTAGGAGCAATATTCTTCACATTAGATTCAATATCTTTCACCAAGCTGCGTGGATCCCAGGTTAGGATTGAAACCCTCTTCTAGGGTAGATCATGAATGAATGTTATATTTATTTGGGTTGTGTTGGAATTTGTTTGTGCATGTCTCATCTATCATCCTATTGATCTATTATTCTGATTGAGTACTAGGACTACGGAGCATAGCCCCTAGTAACTAGGTACATTTAGTTGCAACATAACTAGTGGTTTCCTTCTTCACTTTTCTCTTGAATTATTGTTTGGTCTTATGTGTTTGTTTCATTCACAAGAGGTAGTATTTTAATTTGAGGTTGTGCAAGTTATCACGTAAGAATTTTATTTGGTTGTTTATGATATGTTTTATATTCCAGATTCATTTTTATCATTGCCACTTAATCTTTTCTAGGCCTTCCTGCCTCTAGGGTTTGGTTTTGACCATTGTAGAACATTGCCTCTTATTGAATAATTGTGATGTAGCCCTATCTTGTTAACATTTCCCTCCTCTTTTAATATTTTGTATTTCTTATTAATTGCTTGAGAGTGTTTGTTTGGATTTTAATTCCTAGTTTTGATGCTTTTTTAGTGCTTTGCGTTCTAGCTTGGGGACTTTTTTGGACTCTTTTTGGATTCTTGGTTAGTTTTTGGGTTTATACTCTTCTAAATTTACGGATTGAATTTAGTGACCATTGAGAGGTGAATATTTTAGGTAGTTGTTGTTATATTTCAAAAAGTGAAAAAAGACTTTTCATTCTTTAGATAGATTTCATTGAAAGAAGAAAAATAAAAAATTACATTTTCGTATAGTTGCATTTTGGGTTTTCACTAACAAGAGTCTTTCACACCATCTTGTTTCATGCCACTACTTTCTTGAGTAATAAAATATCCCTTAAAGTTAATTCATTAATAAAATTCACTAGACTTTTATTTTATTTTTACTGGTAGTACACCAACAACAACTTAGGCTAGGGATTTGGAGCAAGGTGTGTGAGTAAACTGTTGAGAAATCTAGGGGCAGATAGAGTAGTTGATTTCTCTTACTTTGATAACTAAATGTTATGTATTTTTACTTAACTTTATTAGATCTATTATTTCGCATGATTATTATCAAAATTCTCTTCATCAAGCAACTACCAAACCATAAATAATAATAAGACAAAGAACACAAGATATAGGCGATTATCCAGGGCCAAAACCTCTCCAACTGAGAGGAAAACCCAAAAGAGTTATTCTCTTCTTATAGAAATTCAATTGGAAAATTCCAAGTCCTATGACCCTTGACCAAGACCCTCTAATACCAAGTCAAACCTTTATTTCTTTTGAGTGACTTCTGCAATTTCAATCTCCAATAGATTCTTCTGCAGCTTCGACTTTCCCATCAAATTCATCTGCAACTTTGACCTACCTAGTAAATTCATCTGGAGCTCTGACCTTCCCAATAGATTCTTCTAGAGCTTTGTTCTTCCTAGCAAATTCTTCTAGAAATTCAACCTTCCCAACAAATTCTTCTAGAAATTCAGTCTGCCCAGTAAATTCTTCTTGAACTTTGACTCAACAGTTTTCTAGCACTTTGAATTACCCAACAATTGTAGAAACCCAAACACAAAAGAGAGAGAGGCCAAAAACTTCAACCTAGGAATAAGACATCCAAATCCGCTCTTGCAAAACATTCCTTCTCCTCGCACTACATCTGCATGGACGAAGCTAAAGTTGTCATTAAGGAGTAACATTACCTAAACCGTAAAATTAAAGAGGCCATAGTAATTGAAAAAAGGAAAAACAACATAAACCGTGATGAAGGCCTTAGCATTAGTAAGGCTTGGAAACCCTTAATAAAACATACCATTCATAATAATTAATCTAAGATATCTTAACATTAACCTAAATCTTGTATCATAGTCCCTTAAGATTCCAACTTAGAGGATTTAACATTATTAATTAAAAATAAAAGATACTATTAAATAGTCTAAATACAAATAACAACTATAAAAAAACAAAATAATTTTAACATAAGAAATCATATAGTATAAAAAAGGAAAAAAATGGTATTAAATAAATAAATATATAATTAATAAAAAAGATTAATTAAATTTTCAAAATATAATAAAATAAAATAAAAATAAAAAAAATATTCTTACTCATTTTCATAGAATACAAAAAATTATCCACTAATTAAATTTAAGTCCTCTCCAAAATAACCGTAAATACATTAAAACAAGAATACTCCTTTACGTTAATTCTTTTTACTTAAACTTAAATGCCTACACATCTGTGATTACAAAATGAATGTAGAATTTTATTTTTAATTTAAGATCATTTTAAAAAAATTATTAAAAAAAACCATTAACAAATATTTAATTAAAAATGAAATATCACGCACATATTTAATTAACATAAGAATTATTAAAATTTATCTCTTAATTGAATTATTCTTAACCTTAAATAATTACAGTAAGACTCTTAATTATATATTCAACCAACCGAATACATGATTTATCTCATCTATCATTATATATATCCTTGTTTTTCCTTGCCCTACTCTACACCAATCTTCTCAAGAATATGGGCATCCCCTGAAGATGGACTCTCGTAGAAGTCTGAAACGTTGGATTTAAATTTTGAACAAGTTATTCCACAATCCTTTAAACTTTAATCTAGCTCTTCGTCTTCTTTTTAACACTTTTCCAACTTCTATCTTGAGGAGATTGAACTTTCTTTAGTGTATGTCTAAATGAGGTGGAATTCCTTCTTATATATAGGATTTTGAGGGGTACAAATTTCCATCTTTAGGATGACGTGTCCCTTCATGTAGGTTGACTTGTTATTTGCATTATAAAGAGGTCTTGGAGGGACTTTAGGCTCAAATAAGTTTTTCTTTAGAATAAGTGACATGCCCAAATGGGTC